>ML783091.1:300807-317202 GCA_009831015.1 Picea engelmannii | reverse complement strand
AAATTCACCAAATTCGGCAATAGTTCTGTCAAATAGAACGGATATGCCAAAAGGTGCTTAATTTATCAAATTCGGCAATAGTTCTGTCAAATAAAACGGATATGCCAAAAGGTGCTTAATTTATCAAATTCGGCAATAGTCCTATCAAAAGAGTCAAACTGCCAACTTTAGTGACAGTTAGCCAAATTTAACTCTGTCAAATAATTTTCGCTAACACCAGCTGCATTACTTGGCCGGCTCGCTTGACAGGGCGTCGAAAAGAACATCTAAGTACTGAGAGAGGGTCATTTGGCGATGAAGCTACTCTACGGCATCATGTCGCATATCAAAAATTAATTGCAGATGCTTCTCTGAGAAGCACCACGTTCTGGGCGAATCCAGGACAGAAGCTATCGGTGGTGGAGAGTCTCCAACTAGTTGAACCGCTTCTTCTTGTTGAACCATTGTGGGAAATTCTTCCTCGATTGGGAAGCCTCCCAGGTCTGTGACAAAGTCGCCTTCTAGGGGAAGATGACTAGAAGTAAGGGGTGGAGTCAAAATATCTGAAGCAAAGAAGAGAAAGGAGTATGTGGGTTCTAGAGGAGGAACCTAAGGGATTTCTTCCTCAACATAATCCATGCGTTGGTCGTCCTCCATCCAATTTTGGGTGGAGCCGAGTGAGAAGTTCAAATGGGGGGTCAGCAGGGTGATCTTGAGCAATGGGGGGCGGAACTAGTTTGACAGAAGGTCCAAAACGGCGGTGTCAAGCAACGAAGCTATAATAAACCAGTCCTCTCTTGGGATTTCCCCTTTCTCTAGGCATTGGGAAATTTGGGGCAGAGAAGGAAATTGGGAGGTGGAGAGGACACCTACAGGAGGAAAAACTAGAGTGGAAGAGATACACATGAGTCAGAATTTGAGCAACAACTAGAACATTGAAACATTTTCCAATTCTTACTTTAATTTTTTCGGCCTCTTTGATATGGGAGTGCTCCATTCAAACTTAGTTGACAACATGCATGTGATTTGTACTAGGTTTGGCAGGTTCCAACTCGCGCTTTGAGGGTGCCATTATCTCAAGCTTCACACACAAGCGCACCAATGTACCCTTCACTTGCAGACAATTCATGTGGAATGGACAAAGGGGGAGGATGATGGTTGGAGATATTAACTCCCAAATATGCATGGTCGTCAGATGTCACTCCATCCAAGATATATAGAAATATCTTAATAAATAATATATCTAAAACAAATTAAACAATAAAAATTTGTTAATCATATCTAATCAATCAAATTTTTATATTTTTCTGAATGTATATTATAAATAAAAATAATAAATTATATATTAAATAAATATAATATATTTCACAAGGATGGTTCATCATTTAAAATTTGTTTTCACTAGTTTTATATTTTTCTGAATGTATATTATAAATAAAAATAATAAATTATATATCAAATAAATATAATATATTTTAGTTCATCATTTAAAATTTGTTTTCACTAGTTTTATATTTTTTTAATGTATATTATAAATAAAAATAATAAATTATATATCAAATAAATATAATATATTTCAGTTCTTCATTTAAAGTTTGTTTTCACTAATATATATATATATATATATATATATATATATTCAATTGGATTTGGTTTGAGTGGTTGGGAGGAATGATTGTTGTCATCCCCACTCAAGTTCAATTCCCACAAGTGACATATTGAACTCTTAGAAAGAGATATTAATGTTTTTCTAAGATAAAACCATAAAATAAAGATCTATTTAAATTAATTTGGTTTATAAGACATATGTTAAGTCTCTTTGTTAATGAAAAGAAACCAACTCTAAGATATCATACATTTTCTCTCCCATAAAGGCAAACACCACATTCAGTAAAATTTAAACTTAGAATGTTTATATGATATCATGTCTTAACCACTAAACCACGAGTTAAATATACTTCCCTCTCGACGTGTGATAGATTTTGAGTTGAGTTAAGATGGACTTATACACACGTTCTTTTATGTGTGTGTGTGAGGTGGACATTGAAATATTTTATTTGTTGTTGATATTGATGACAACTCTATGTTAAACACTAAAAAAATTACATATCTACCTTATGATGTGGAAATCTTGAATAAGAAATATTATAAATACTTTATATATATATATATATATATATATATATATATATATATATATATATATATATATATATATATATATATATATATAAGGTGGACATTGAATTTGTTTTTGGTAAACATTGAAATATTTTTCTGTTATTAATATTTTTTAAATGTCACATCTCCCTTATACGAGGTTATAAAAAAACTTTTAAACACAATAATTTTTTCCTATAATAATAAAACACATACGACTCACAACACTAAAAACTTAAAAATATATGAAAAAAATAACTAGATGTGATGTGGTAGATGGATTATATTAAAAATTTGATTCCATAAAATAATGTTATTTGTTATTCACATGGATTGCAACCACCAACTCCAATGAGTTAAATAAATGAAATGATTAAATTGGACAAAATACATTGTCTAGGGAGTTTGCTTTGAAAATTAATCGATATGGAAATTAGTTAATAATATTTTCTTAAAAAGCAATTCTTTTTCTTTTTCAAAATGTTGTTTATTGTAATTATTTATTATAAAATTTTAAATTGTTTTTTTCAAAGAAAAAAAATGTAATTTTATTATAAAGATAGAAAAATTATTTTATGTAAATGCCTTCAGGCATTCCAATCAGTGAATCTCAATAAGCGATCAGTTTCAAAAAACATTAAGGAAATTGTTTTCCCATGGGATATGTCCAAAAAAATATACATCTAGAAGGAGCAAGGGTCCTTTTTAGCGCATCACCAAAAAATAGCAGCACTGTAAATATAGAGAAAAAGTGTATTTTTGTGCTTCTTTAAATAAACTTGTTATTGTGATGTATTTGTCGTATGTACGAGAGAAAAAAACATGTATGTAAATAGTGAGCTTCATTTTACAGTAAGAAAAGATTCATGAAAATATTATGTTGCGTCATCCTAGACTTCTTCCTTGATTTTCCGATTATCATGGTCCAATTCCAATCTAGCTTTGGAGAGAGAGACCGCTTCTTGGTTTCTCTCCCTTAGCACATAATCAAAATTAATTATGTGAGAGAAATGTTCACAATATGACTTGATATTATGAAAAAGAGGTTGTAGTGAGTAATTTTTCATAAAGTAGACACCAATCATCCAATTTATAACAAATTGAGAATGCCCATAAATGTAAAGATGTGATGTATTCTTTTCCTTAGCTAGAAGGAGAAGCTTTAAATCCATGAGCTCAGAAAAATTGTCTATGGTCCTGTTGATTCTTGCTTAGAAAGAGATTTTTTGAGAAACGGAGATGTATAAAATTTCCCGAGCACCTCCCATGAAAGGGTTGCCTTGGGCCGCCCCATCAAAACAATCCCAGGGCATGTCTTGGAGTATTTGTGTGTTCGGTATAGAGTGTGAAGGAGGAGTGGAACTCGGAAGAGGATGTGATTCTAGCACCGCAAGACTATTTATCGCATTTCTGGAAGGAGAGGAAGGACAGTCTTCAAAAAAAAAAATATTCAGGTTGATCCAGATTCCACACATCACAGAGAAAGGAAGTGCCCTTAATTTTTTGGGTGATGCTCATTTAGCCATATTTTAAGGGAATCTTCAATGGATTCCCCTTCCCATATGTAAGATGCTTCGAGTGACTTTATGATCTCCCTCCAGACCTCTTTGGAGAAGAAGTAATCAAGAAAGAGATGTGTGTTAGTCTCACAATCTTGACAGTAGTGATAACATCTCCCAGGACCATTGAAGTCTCTTTTCTAAAGAATGTCCCATGTTGGTGCTTTATTGTGGAGAAGGAGCTACATGAACAATTTAGATTTGGGAAGGCATTTAAACTTCCATATAATTTTCCCCCACCATGCGGCTAGACCTATCCCAATTTCTTATGCAAATGTAGTGTATTTGAGTTTAGTTGCATAGTCCTTCAATGGACTAGGGGACCAAATCAATCGTTCTTCTTGTTGTAGAGAAGTCGTGAAGGAGTTTTGTAAGGATTTGATAAAGGAGTCCCATAAGGGAATGTGTTTCCCATCAATATCAAGATCACAACTAGAGAACCAGTGGGTATGACCTGCGGTAAAATCCCTTCTCATTATGTGATTTAAGAAAAAAAAATTCATCTATATTAATTCGTTGAATGAGCGGGGCAAGGAGGAGGTGATTATTTTGTGATCTAATCCAAGGATCCTTTACAATAAGGACTTGTTATCCATCTCCAATACACCGTAGGAGCCATTTACCGATAAGAGGAAAATCCTGGAGGATGGATTTCCATATGATGGAGCCATTTTGTGAACATTTTTCTATCTCTCTGATCCAGTCCACTATTGTATCACGGGGGATGTATTTGTCCTCTATGATATTAGCCCATAACCCCTTTCCTTTTATCAATCTCCACTTGCATTTTGCTGCAAGAGCCTTTGAAAACATAAATATGTTTTTAATCCCCCATCCTCCAAGAGCTTTCAGAGTTACCAATTTTCTCCAAGAGGCCAGGACCAAAGGCCTTTTCTCTTCACAACCTTCCCATAGAAAATGGAAAGAGAGTTGTCTGATTTTGTTTCAAATGCCTTTTGGAATCCAAGCTGGAGAATCCTAATAAGTTGGAATTGCCTCCAAGCCGTCTTTTACCAGGACTAGTCATACTTCCCAGGAGAGCCATCTGTTACACTAGTGATGAATTATGCATTCAATTTTACCCACTATCCAAAGCCAGTCGTGCTTCCTATAGTCCTTTGGATATAAGATAAAAACCAAGATATTTATACCCCATCCCTATATCGTCAAGTTAAAGGGAATGACATTGAGAGATGTGTTTTTTCTCTAAAGTAGATAATCCCCAAGGATACATAGAATATTGTGAGTTGTTTATACACATGCATGTGGCTTTGCAGAAAGTGCTTAGAATAACCTCCAGGTGCTCAAGATACCTCAGATTGCCTTCCCAAAAAAATAGAATGTCATCAACAAAAAGTAGATGAGTAATGAAGCGAGTGGTACTTAAATCAATTCCTTTCATATCATCCCTTACCATTGCATTGAGAATCAATGTGCTAAGGCCTTCAGCAACTAACAGAAAAATGAGTGGTGAAAGAGGGAAGCCTTGTCGCAATCCTCTTTCCACATTGAAGCAAGGAGTATCTAAGCCATTGATTAACAGGGCAAAACAAGTTGTGCTAATACAATTCAATACCAAGCAACAAAGTTATGAAAAAATCCTAGATGAAGCAATAGAAGACGAATGTATAACGAGCTAACTCTGTCGAAATCTTTGGAAAGATCGACCTTATAGATCATTGCTTTTTGGTTACTGGTGTGAATAGAATGGAGGCCTTCTTGAGCTATCCCAATGGCTTCATGAATTTTCCTTCCATGCAAGAAGTTAAATTGTTCTAGGGATATGTGGTATGAGAGAATCTCTTTGAGACGGCGAGCAATGATCTTTGTCGTGATTTTGTATATTGTGTTGCACAATGATATTGGCATGAAGTGTTCAAAAGAAGAGGGGTTGTTTGTCTTGGGGATAAGGGATATGAGGGTTGTATTGAAAGTGGCATGAGTGTGACCCATTATCCTAGAATATGCAACCACCTTCAGCAAGTCAGGACCAAGAATTTCAAAGCATTCCATGTAGAATTCCACTGGAAACCCATCATGACCCAGGCTCTTGTATTTTTGGACATTGTGCGGGACCCCCTGTAGCTCTTGGAGAATAACTTCCATCATAAGCATAGAGTTCCCATCTCGATCAATAAAGACGGGAAAAAGAGAATCCACATGGAGGATGGAGTCAATAGTGGCCCTCGTGTCGTGTTTAAGTAAACTCTTGAAATGTCTAACTCCTTAATCAGCAAGCTCCTCGAAGGAGGAAGCTTGAGAACATTAGTTCTAGTCAGGGCTCGAATGGTGTTGATGGCTTTCCTATTGTTTGAAGACTGGTGGAAGAATTTTGTGTTTTCATCCCCTTCTTGGAGCCAAATAGCTCTACTATTAATCCTTCATTCTTGTTCTCAATCTTGAAGAATTTTCTTTCGATGCTCCTCTAGATTTTTTATATAGTCTTTGTTGGTCTGATGTATATCCCATACCATCACTATCTAGGTTTTGTTGCAATTGGGCTTCGATCTCCACTAAGTCCTTTTTATCCCACTCCCTTTTCTTCTTTGCCCGAGATGAGGTGGTTGATTTTGCTCTTTTCAGGTTCTCTTGGAATTGTAAGGGAGGGGATTTTGATGCCAAGGGATCAATTTGTCTCCAGCATTCCCTTATTGTATTTAGGAAAGAAGGATCCTCCAACCATTTAAGGTTTAGTTTAAAAGGACTAGGGGCTTGATTGAAGAGGGAGAAAGTTCGAGTAGTATAGGGAAATGGTTTGAATCACCACCAAAGGAGACCCATTGTCTGATACAAAGTTCCCTTCTAAAAAACCTTATGATATTAAGAATTTGTCGATCCTTTTTACCAACCTAGCATCCCCAAATCTCTTGTTTCTCCAAGTGGGGAAATAATTAGAGGTTGGATATCAATTAGTCTAGCTTGTTCAAATTTTTCTAGGAAAAAGTCCAATAGAACGTCAATTTGAACAACAAGTCCCCATATTTCACAGGCCCCTGAAGAGAAATTCAAATCCCCCCAACACTATCTTACTTCCTCTTATGAGGGGATTACCGACGTGGATTCCCATAAGTGTTGTCTTTCTGAATAAGGGTCATAGAGGTTGATACATAGAAGATCAAAGTCAAGTTCAAAGGACCGAAAGGTCGTAGCTAGGCTTGATTTGAAAGCCTGAGTGTTTTCTAACTTTAAGCAATTCTTCTTCCAACATGTGATTTTCCCTCCCAAGCACCCATCTGCGTCATTAGCCAAAAATTCCCAACCAAGTAAGCAGGGGGGAAGGCATTGAATGTCTTTCGAACTTTCCAACATTGTTTCTTGTAAGAAAATGATTGATGACTTGTTAATTTCCACCAATATTTTTATGGCCAATTTTTTATAGGGGTTGGCTAGCCCCCTACAGTTTTCATTCAAGTGGGTGACTCCTAAAGAGTGGGGAGCTGAGTCACCTGGAATTGTTAATTCTTCTGCACCCACCACTACCTCTTAGATTTATGAGCACAATCGGAACTAAGGTGTCCATAAATATGGCATCCACTACACTTGAAGGGGATCCCTTCATAATAAATCTCCTCTGTGAAAATAGTATGCCCATGCTTAATGGAGATAGTGTCTGATATGCCCTTGGAAGACGGATTCCAAGCAAAGGATGAGGGGCATACCTAGAAGCTAAACCCAGATAGGAATAATCTCCAATTTCTTGAACTTCTCATCGAAATCGATCTTTCATTTTTTCAGAAAGAGAGCCTATAGGCCCCATTGCCAACGACCCTAAAAAAATTTATCTGCATCCTCCCACCCGTTCGTTATCCATTCCATCTAGCCCCGAGCTAAGATCAAACATTTAAGGGAATATCCCAAGATCCCTACAAAATTCTCAACCATCCATTTTTTGAGCGTGTCCATGGACATTATTCGATTGAAAATTGACCAACCAAGGTTGCGTCCTCCATTTTCTAGATGTAGTTTAGTTTCACTCCTTTGCCAAAAAACGATTTGGCTCGTCCTTTTGTCGCTTAATGCATATTTTATGCTTTCGAGGCTACTCCATAACATAACTTGTCCAAGGTGTTGCCCCCGATGTTAGAGACTTTGTTGTTTGAACGCTGCTCATTAACTTCCTACTGATTTGTTGTCGCCATCTCGTAGAACGCCCAACAGTTCTACTTTTAATTGGAAAAAACAATTGCAACCTAGTGTTTTGTCCCTCAATTTTTTTCACTTCTCTCACACTTCTATGTCATGCATATTTGTATTTGGTTTTTCAAGATCGAAACTCATGTGGATTTATCCCATTAACTTGTGTTCGTTCACTGTGGTTAATGTATTTTTTTCCTCTCTTAAAAAAATGCTTTAGTATCCAATGATCTAATTTTGTGATGAAAGTTTGGCATTAAATACAATTTTTCATTGCAGGAGCACTTCACTCTTTGTAATTCTAAAAAATGCTTTAGTATCCAATGATCTAATTTTGTGATGAAAGTTTGACATTAAATACAATTTTTCATTGTAGTAGCACTTCATTCTTTGTACTTCTAAAAACACATAATTGCATACAATTCCTCTGAGACCATCGTCACGCGAGGTAGCTAGTGTTAGATTTAAAGCATTCATGTGGTTGTCATAACATAACCTAATGACAAACCAAACTGATTCAGAATTTGTTTATATTTAGGAGCTCAGCTTTAGTTTTTCCAATGCTCTTGATCCAATGCATTTTCATGAGTTTATTGTTGTATTTTGTTACATTTTCATGAGTTTCTTGTATTTTGTTACATTTTGATACTTTGTAAACATTGCTGAGATTTATTTTTTATAATGACTGATCACTTTCTATTTGTATTTATTTTGTTTGTTGATTTATTTATTTTTTAAATCCTATTTGGTCTACATTTTCTATAATTCAAATGAAATTGTTTTGGATCAAATTTGATTTATTGTTTTGTATTTATTAACAGCACACATATATTCTTAAGACTGCAAATTTTTGCTTTGTTGTTAAAGGGTAGTAATAGTGAAGCATCAAATTATCATTAACAAGTAGTAGGGGAAACATAATTGTTTTAACTTCATAATCTTAGAGTATTTACATTAATATCAAGTTTGGATGTGCATAGGGCATAATTCAAAGCTATTACTAAATAGTGACTCATGTCTATCATATTTACAAATTTCTTATAAAATTTTGCTTTCCAATAAACATAGGGCAAAACCTTACATATTATATAGTTCTATCTTAGGTTAGATATAAGTTCTATCTTATGTTAGATATAAGTTATAATTAGCAAATAAATGAAAAGTTCTATATATATTTATAAGTCATTTTGATCTTGTAAATATTTAGTAATGTGTTTATAATTAATATTTAAGTATTATTATAATTAATGAGTAGTTTTAATGAAAAAGACAAGTTTATATTTATAAGTCATTTTGATCTTGTAAATATTTAGTAATGTGTTTATAATTAATATTTAAATATTATTATAATTAATGAGTAGTTTTAATGAAAAAGACAAGTTTATAATTATATTGGGATGTAAATTTTCAAAAACATGTATTCTTATCCATTTTATTTAAAATTGCATAAGTTTATTTAGTGTTGCATTTTAAGCCATGAGTTCTCTTATATCTCTTTTCTTTTCACATTATTTTTTAAAAATAGTTAAAAGGTATAGCTTAGAATTAGAGTAATTGATTTATTTGTATTTTTGTAAAAGTGTTTAATGGATTCATAATGTTTGTCTATGTTTTTTCCTTATTATGACTAGTTTGCAAAGGGACCATTTATGAGGTGATATGATGATTGTTCTCTAACTCGAAATCTTGGTACATGTGCCTTTGTTGAAACTAGAATTCGGGGCACCTCATGGCTAAAAATGGTGGAGGGAACTTGTTCCTTACAATACCTTCTCAATACATCCCTAGTTGGACATTAGACTGTGCCTATGCAAGATTTTTAAAGTTACCTGATGAGGGTCACCCCCCTTCAAATTGTTAATAGTTTTATCATGTCTAACTTGTTGGTATTGCTTTGGCTTTTTTCCTGTGTTTACGCTATTGTATTGTATTGTGTAGTGCAATTTTTGTCTACATTATTATTTCTTTACACATTCCAACATGTGGCTCCTTTTTATTTATGAACTAATTGTTGATCCATCTTTTAACCATCATTGTTTTGTCATGATTTCATAGAAAGGAGAATCAATGGTTGACTCAAGAACACAACCAACCTTTATTACCAAGAAACTCATAACCAATTCTCGTATTAATTCATAAGTTTATATTTCCTCAATATTTATTAATTCATAAGTTTATATTTCCTTAATATTAATTAATTCATAAAAAAAAAAAATGTTAATTTTATTTTGTTAAATAATTTTAATTTTTTTAAAGTCCAATCTAATAAACAATCAAGGTAGATTTATCTTATGAAAGTAATTTACATATAAACCATTTTTCTCAATTACAAAATAAATACAAGAGGTTTAAAAATACATGTTTAGAAGAAGTATGTAGTTAGTGAAACAATAGCTTTAACACCAACACTAGTAGTGGTTCCTTCAACAACAACAATCTTGAAATCTAACATGCATTGTATGAAAAGCTAATAGAGCATCTTTTGAAGATTAATTTCAAGCATTTTAATCTTGATGATGCAACTTTGTTTATCAAGAAAGTTGGCAAAACTATTGTATATCTTGTGGTGTATGTAGATGATCTTTTGATAACAGGGAATAATGAAGAATATATTGCATCCATAAAGAAAGAAATGAAGAAGGGTTTTGAAATAACAGACATGGGATATCTTCAATACTACTTGGGTATTGAAGTAACTCAAAATCTAAAGCACGTGCTCATCTCCCAAAAGAAATACATTGGAGAACTGTTGAACAAATTTGGTATGGTTGATTGTAATTCTCTCTTTACTCCAATGGAACAAAATATGAAGCTAACATCAAAAGAAGGGAATGAATTTGAGGATGCAACTAAATATAGAAAACTTGTGGGGAGTTTTATCTACCTTACTACTACAAGACCAGATATTTGATTTGTGGTTGGGATCCTTTCTAGGTTCATGCAAGAACCTTGTGAAGGACATTGGTGTGTTGCAAGGAGATTTATAAGGTACTTGAAGGGAACTCAAGACTTTGGGCTCAAATACTCTAAGGTGGAAGACTTCAAACTAGTTGGACATGCAGATTCAGACTTTGATGGGGATACATCATGAGTCTTGGATCAGTAGATATAACTTGGAGATCACACAAGCAATTTATTCCAACATATTCCACTACAAAGGTAGAGTATGTGGTTTTTGTAGAGGTGACAAAGGAGATTATGTGGCTCATGAAGACACTAAAGGATTTGCAGGAGAAGCATGTGAATTATACTCCACTTTTGATCGACAACGCTTCAACAATCAAGTTGGCAAAGAATCCTAGATCCCATGATCGAAGCAAACACATCAACACAAAGTATCATTTGATTCGACATCATGTAGAGGCCAAGACCATTCAGTTGATACATTGTTCCACAAATGATAAAATTGTAGACATCTTCACCAAAGAACTTGGAAGAGAAAAGTTTGAAAATTTGAGAAATATGCTTGGACTTACAAACACCCCTTCAGATTAAGAGGGAAATTTTAGATACCTGATCCAGGTGGATATTGGTGGCCACCCACCTATTCCAACTGGCTCCTCTTGACAGCTTTTAGTTCAGCATGTTCTTCTGTAATTCTTTGTAATTGTGGGTTTTACACTTTCGGGGTTGCCTGAAGCCCTACATAGCTTCTAGGTGGAGATTGGTGGTTGCCCACCTAATTGGGGTTCAAATACAATCTCCCAATGGTCACTCTAATGGTGGTACGCTCCGACCAACGGTATATATCTATTCGCTTTGTTGAATCAACGACTGCATCCCACCTATCTTAAACACAAGTTTCGACAAGATCCTATTGCAAAAC
Organism: Picea engelmannii; assembly: GCA_009831015.1. NCBI lineage: Eukaryota > Viridiplantae > Streptophyta > Pinopsida > Pinales > Pinaceae > Picea > Picea engelmannii. The sequence continues at coordinate 305,544 of ML783091.1, read as the reverse complement.
AAAAGAAAAGGGGTTGAAAGTGATTTTTTCAGGAAGCCATAACTTTTAGCTCAAATATCAAATTGGGGAAAGATTACAATGATTGGGAAGATGATTCAAAGGAGAATAACGTGGAATTGTTATAATATGGAGAATGATAATATATTTCTTCATGAATTGAGAATAAAAAGGACCTGTAGCATTGTTTGGAATTTTTTTTTATAATATGCATAATTTTAACAAAATGGTTGCTTGCACATTTTGCAGAATTAGGGGTTGTAAACATATCATTTCAGTATAATAATGCATATTCAAGAAATGGAAGAAGGAGAGGGAGCTTCCAGACATTATAAAGAAGCCAAAGGTAAAAATATCAATGTTGGTAATGCATAGACAGAATCCAACGGACACAAGGGTAAAGGGGAGCAAGAAACGTTGATAGAGACTGTGAGAAGCCTAAAAATAGAAGTGTAGAGTTACAAAGAAGACAATGAGAGACTGATAAGAGAACAAAATAAGATAAATGCTCAAGTGATGCAAAGTTTAAATCAGTTGCAGAGGCAAACAAAGAATCGATCAAACTCAAAGCAAGAGGAAGAGGGAAGATGTCATGAAAGAAGAGATGACCGCAGAAGAGCTAGTTATTCAAGAAGTGATAGCAGAACTCATAGAAATCACCCACCTCCCTACTCAGCAAGGAAATTTTATGCATCTGAAGATTTCATAAGTAGTCTAGAGGTGTCTCTTGTTAGGAACCAAAGAAGAAGACATGAATTTGATAGTTTGCAAGGAGAGGTGAGGAAGCTTAAGACACCATCATTTGATGGTGAAAGAGAAAGGGAAGATGATACTGAAGCATGGTTCCTTGGACTCAGGAGGTATTTTTAATTGCATAACTACTCATTAAACCTAGAAGCCAAAATTTCCACATACCATTTACATGGGAAAGTTGTTATGTGGTGGGATCAACTGAAGCAAGTTGATCACATTAATGAGAGTAGGATCACTTGGAAGCAGTTCAAGAAATATTTTTAGAAAGAGTACCTTTCATAAAAATTATATGATAAGAAAATGCAAGATTTCTTTGAACTCGGGCTGGGAAGCATGACCATGGCACATAGTCGCTTTCAAGGCATGGAAGGATTGATCAATTTTTGGAGTCCAAGAAAATGAATTCTTTTTAAGGAGAGCAGTAAGAGGTGCTACAAAGTTGCCATAATTATTAACAAACTTGTGACAATAACCTTTTATATCCAGAAAGTCACGTAAGATATTGAGAGTTTTAGGGTGAGGCCAATCCTGCATAGCTTCAATTTTCTTAGGATCCACCCTTGCACCATCCTTGTACTCCACTTTTGAGGCTCCAAAGGCACATTTAGATTGTTTGAGGAAAAATTGGTGCTGAGAGAGTAGATGGAGAACTTGATCCACATGGGTGAGATGTGATGTTAAAGTTTTACTATAGATGAGAATATCATTAAAGAAAACTAAGACAAAATGATGGATAAAAGGATTAAAGACATGATTCATGAGACTTTGGAAGGTGGATGGAGCATTACACAGGCCAAAGGGCATGACCAATAACTCATAATTACCCTCATGAGTTCTAAAGGAAGTCTTGGGAATGTCTTATTCTTTCATACGCATCTGGTGGTAGCCAGAACGAAGATCAAGTTTAGTAAAGTATTGAGCACCGCTCAATTCATCCAAGAAATCATCAATGAGATGAATGGAAAACTTGTCTTTGATGGTGATTTTATTGAGGGTGTGAAAGTCTAGAAACATGCACCAATTACCTTATTTATTGAGTACCATGACCACAGGAGAATATTAGGGGTTGGTACTAGGAGGGATAAAACCCGCTTCGAGAAATTCTTGCATGGTTTTCTTAATTTCATTCTTTTGGGAAAAGGGATGATGATAAGGGTGAACATTGGGAGGAAGATTGTCGGGGACGAGGGGACTAGAATGATAATGAACACCAAGGGAAGAGGTAAGTCCTTGAGGAGTGGAAAAAATAGCTTGGTGTTTGGATATGATAGATTAGAGTTCAGGATGCACGAAGGGTGTCTCAACTCCTTGAATGGAATGGAGTTGGGAAACAATACCTTAACAACCTTTTTTGAGATTTTTTTCCATTCGATGGGAACTGATGATATTAGGGAAACTTGTTATTATTACTTGGAATCGGCATTGTTTTCCATCCTGTTGGAATTGCATGGTTAGTTCATTAAAATCCATGAGAATAGGGCCTAGAGTGCATAACCATTCAACACCTATCACAATGTCACAACCTCCCATTTCGATGTAAAACATATGAGATTTCAGGTGGTACTATCCAATTTGAAGACGTACATTTTCACAACGCCCACCACATTTCATGGAACTTCCATTGGCTATCATGATTTGAAAATTTTTTACGACACAAATATAGCAATTTATTTCCTGGGAAATGCGGCGGTGAACAAAATTATGGGTGCTTCCACTATCAACAAGGATGATGAATTTTTTATGCTTAATATAGCCAATGAGCTTGAGGGTTTGGGGAGTAGAGAATCCAATGAGGTCATGCAGTGAATCAACAGTTCAACTTATGGTGGATTAGTAGGCGAAGTAGTAGCATCGGGAGGGGGTAGCTCTTCAACATGGAGAACTGCAACTTCCTCTTTAGCAACATCCTCTGAAATGGAAATAAAAATATTTTGTTCCTTACACTTGTGCCCGGGAAAATATGTGTCATCAAAATTATAGCAAAGACCCTTGAGTTGGCTTTCAACCATTTATGCCCGAGTTAATTTCTAGACTTGGAGGGGAAGGATTGGTGGTTCGAGGGCAAGACAGAAAATAAGGTTTTTTGTTCTGGGAAAAAATAACTTGTTGTGCTTCTTTGACACGTTTAGTAGCTTCCAACTGTTGAAAGATTGGTTGTTGTCATTGATGTCAACCCTAGTCATGGGTTTTGGACCGCAAGATTGATAAAGGTATTTGTACATGAAGGACAATGCACATGCATATACAACACCCATGAATGGATAGTATACATAATGATGTTTCCAGTGGTATGTGGCATGTCACGTGAATCCTCATGGTTGAGGAGAAATGAATTTTTGAAGATGACAAAGTGAATTGAAGAAGGAAGTACATATAGTCCCTGAAAATAATTAAAGAAAAGAATTACAAAATAAGAAAGTGCCAGGTCGGCCCTAATGTTAAAAGGAAGTGACATAAATGGTATAAATAAAAATCATTATACATTCATTTGATACAAGTCAAATTTCAGAGGTAATAAGAAGATAAGAAGGCCAGATTTCAAGGGAGGATTAAGTCTTTTGGTGATGTGTTCTAAGGTATGTTATTTTCAGGTCATCTTACCATTTTTGCTATAAAGATTTTTTTAGAATGATTCAAATGGTGAAATCTCTATGGTACTGAGAAGACATATCAAGGTACCTCTGGTAAAAATTTCATCTCTTGATTCGCTAAAATTATGGAGATACACTCTATGGAAGATAGGGTTTGTGACCAGTCCTGAAGCTAGTCAATAAACATGTGTTTTGGGTAAAACAGTCATAAATTTTTCATACAGAATCCAAATGAAGTGGGACCACTTCCATTGGAAAGATTACATACTGTAGTTTCTTTTCTATGAGTTTTGGAATCGGATGTTAAATATTGAGCGTGGGGCATGCTATACAAGTTGGGTCTTCTAAACAGACCAGAATTGAATAAAGTCTACCATTCTTTCTATAACCTCTTTTTGGGGAGGATTCAAGGAGTGAAAATTAGAGGAGTTTCATAGAATACATTGAGTAATATTATCTACAGGATCAGAGTACTCCAAGAATTGAAGAATTGCAGAAATTGAAGAAGTCTCAGGAAGCATTATCAGGTTCTATGTGATGATTGGTTGATGGTGATGATTTAATGCAAAGTTTTATTATCTCTCATATATTCTTGGGTGGAAGGAAGGGGCAAGGATGGAGAGTTCAACTCTCTCCTGATATTGGAGGATTGTATCTTCCTCTTGGAGGTTTATCCCTCCCTCTACATTTGGAAGTTGTAGCTACCTTTGGAAGTCATTACTTCCCTTGAACAATAAACTATTGATTATTTCTCATATATTGTGCATGGTGTATTATGGTGTATTGGTGTAACTCTTATGCTATTATTCATTTCTCATTGGATATAGTTGAATGATTTAAGTATAAGTTGAAAAAGGTTTTAAATTGAACTTGATACTGATTCACCCCCCTCTCAGTATCAACAATTGGTATCAGAGCGGGTTACCTTCAGTACAGTTTAACCACTGGAAGGAATATCCTATGCAAAAATGGAAGACAACATTCCAAATGGGATTCCACCATTTTATGGAAGCAATTTTGAATACTGGAAAAATAGAATGGAAACTTACTTGAAATCTCTTGGGGCGGATGTTTGGTTCTCAGTTGCTTTAGGATATAATGCTTTGAAGAAACCAAAGACTGCAGCTTAGAAGAAAGTAAAAGGGAACAACAAACTGGCAATAGATACCATCCTGGATGGATTGACAGATTCATTGAAATCCAAGGTGGGATCATGTGCATTAGAAAAAGAGATTTGGGACAAGCTAGAAGAACTTTATGCAAGGGAAGAAGCAGAAGAAGAAGAACAAGTTGAAGAAGATTACAACATCTCAGATTTCAAAGAAGAAAATAGAGGTCAGTTCTTTTTCTTTAATTGTGAAGGAGTAGGACATGTTGAATTTGAATGTCCTCATCC
>ML783091.1:268486-296861 GCA_009831015.1 Picea engelmannii | reverse complement strand
AAGAACTTTTGTTGAAAGTTCAATCCCTCCAGCATGCAAGGCTTGTGTTCAAGATGAATGCAAATGTGTGAAACAAAAGAGTTGTGACAGTGATGAGGACAAGAACACTATTGTTGGTCTTCAAAGGAGAGCTTGTAACTCTTCAAATTCACCTCCTCAAAGAGGCAATAAGGGTGAATGTTCAAGGTATAATTCTGCTTGTCATTCAGTTGCTTTTGATTATGTTAAGCATGATAAATTTGCATGTAAAAATGGAAGGAAAAATCCATGTACATATTGTGGTTTATATAACCATCATATTTCAAAGTGTTGGAAAAGATTGGCCACTTTCAGGAAACTTTACAAGCAAAGACAACGTGAAAAGAGGATGCAAAAGATTTGGACTCGTTGTCAGAAGAGGGGTCATATCATTGACCAATGTTGGACATTGCATCCAACCACTCATCCACAACACAAGAAGCAGATGGATAAAGATATTGGCAAGAATGGAAGAGGAGATTCCATCATCGATGTGAGTCAAGATGATTCACAAGAGGACGATTTTCAGCAGAAAAAGTCACCATTGAGTTGGCTTGGTAAGAAATGGTTGGATTTCTTGAGCAAGTAAGGCTTGCATTTTCTGTTGTAAATGCACTTTTCAGCCTTATGTGTGCATTTATGGAAAGCATGATAAGTTGCAGCAGTTTATCACAACTTGTATGATGCAAGTTGCATGTGAATGCAATTTATTTGAAGGCATTCTTGTTGTTGCACAACTTCGCCAAGAGGATGTAAAAGTGGGGTATGATGTTCACTTGTTATTGCCATAAATCTTTTTCATATTCAACTCTTATGTACCCACATGTTTTGGGTTTATGTATTTATGTTTGTACTGGAAGGAGAGTTGAAGAGTCATGCACATGCATTTGTTTTTGTGTATGTGTAAGCAGTGAACCTGGTGATGGTTCATCATGAATGATTCATGATTGTAACATGATTGTGTATCATGTATGTCGACTTGTCATATTGGGAAGGTTGATATGTTTCAAATGAGTATCGAATGGTGTTGATGATTGTCTGACAACTATGTTGTGTCGATCATGTTTTTCGACTTGTGTTTAGTCGATGGTGTTTGTTGGGTTGTAAGTTGATTTTGAGTACACCGAGATACAAGAAAACACCATGTGCTTTGATGAAGTACAAGATATGACAGTTTGTTTGAAGATCAAAAAGACTTTGTTGGTATCATTTTCAGTCTTGTATGAATTTGTTTTCAAGATTGATGGTTTTCTTGGCTTATGACAAGATGTCGCAGGAAAAATTTTGCAGCCATTGGAGAGTTGATTGTGTTGACGTCAAAGAGTTCAAAAGAGGGACTTGATTCTTAGTGGGAAGGTTGGCCGTCTTCCAAGCACAAAGAGAACGGTGGGTCACCAGCAGCCAAAGAACAGTGGTTGAGGGACATAGTCAATTGCAGTGCAAGACATGTCAAAGTATACAGGTGATTGTCAAAAAGACTTTTCAAGTAGAATCAGTTGATAGAACTTGAAATCATAGGAGTATTGAATTTCAAACAGATAATCATAAGCTTTTGTGGGTCCAAAAGCGTTTCAATGGGAAGGCGTGATCAAAATCTGGACCAGGGGTCAAAATTTAGCTCAAAACTCAAAGTTCTCATAATTGCCTCAAAATGAATGAGTGTGTAGCCCTTGTCGTTATGAACCCAATGCAGCTTGTTTGGGTTCAAATGGACATCGGGAGCGAGAGATATCACATTCTGTTCAAATTTACAAATAGGCAAAAAAAAGGGTTGCTGACTGTACAGCCCGTACAGCCTATACGGACGCTGACGTGGCAAGCCGTACGACACGTGGTAGACAAGAATTCAGACACTTGGCAGGTGACTTGACATGTTTGGCAGCGAATGGAATGACGACACATGGCCCAGTCAATGGCCACCACGTGTCATCCATTTATTGGTTTAAAACTTATGTCGTTGGTCGGAATCGACCCCGAGACCTCTGGGCAGGGGCAAAGGCTTGGCAAAGAGCCACCAACCGGCATGACACCATTTGTTCCTTGTTATATATATGGTGCAATATATATATATATATGTGTGTGTGTGTGTGTGTGTGTGTGTGTGTGTGTTTGTATATGCGTGTGGTTTGGGGCGCGACCGGGCCGGGGCTTAGCCCCAGCCCTTGGTCGCACGATATGTTACATATAACCCACAGCTATATCATATGGACGCACGCGCATGGTTGTGTTTGTTCCAACGGTTATATCAACGACCCTCCATTTGGCCTTTGACCATTGGCTTATGTAACGAGAGCCTATGTTAATGCTAGCGCGTGGATGCATGGGTCATACGACCTGGCCCTTGACGGTTAGGGGCTGGGTGTGCCCATAACTGTCCTACAGTTTGCACAGTTATGTGGTTGCGCTCGGTGCTAGGTTTTAGCATGCATTTTTGAGCGTGATCTTGGTTGAATGCCTAGAGGTGCGTTTTGGCGAACCAAAGACAGCAAGCTTGAAGGAAGAGAATGGCAGGAGGCCTATCTTCTTCATTTTTTGGCCAAATGAGGTGTCGTAAAAGCCTAGCTAGGGGTTTTTGGACGTTTTGAATCCATTGGCACTATTTTCAAAGCCATTTGAAGATTTATTTTGCAGGTTTTTAACCATTGAAGTTTCAGGAAGATCCAGGGAGCTTGAAGCCCTCATTGTTTGAGGTCTTGCTCACATGAGCCTATGTTTGTTTTCTGTGATTGAATAATCATTTTTGGCTAATTATTATGCTCTGAAAACTTTGGGATAGGTTTCAGATCCATTTGAGGACTTTTACAGGTGTTTTTTCCAAAGAGAAGCTCATGGAAGCTTAAGGCCACATGTAGAAGAGGTCATGCCCGGATGAGCCATGATCTGTTTTCAGAGTTTTATTAGTCATTTTTGGGGTTTTTATGTATTCTGAACCCAATGGTACAATCAGAATTTCCATTGGAGTTGAGAAGCAACTTGTAAAATAATTTTTGACAAATTAATCCCAGAGAGCCAAGTCCATTCATGGAGGCTCAAGGAGATGTAGCCCAAAGAGGGCTGAACTCCTTTATCATGTTGTTATTGTTGTGAGTGTTTGCTGGTTATTATTTTCTGCAAGTTATTTTTGTTGTTGTATTTATGAAAATAACATATTTAATCTTGCAAAGACCTCACACATAAGCATTTAAAAGAAGCATGAACTTAACACATAATTCATCTTGCATATTACAACACATGGAACAAGGTCCTGTAAAGTTTATTTAATGAAGTAGAGGGTGCTTGCATAGCATAAAAATTCAGCCCACTATTTTCAGATCATTGTTTCCATCAATGAAAAAGGGGAAGATTGGTTGTTGTCATTGATGTCAACCCTAGTCATGGGTTTTGGACCGCAAGATTGATAAAGGTATTTGGACATGAAAGACAATGCACATGCATATACAACACCCATGAATGGATAGTATACATCATGTTGTTTCCAGTGGTATGTGGCACATCACGTGGATCCTCATGGTTGAGGAGAAATGAATTTTTCAAGATGACAAAGTGAATTGAAGAAGGAAGTACATGTAGGCCTTGAAAATAATTAAAGAAAAGAATTACAAAATAAGAAAGTGCCAGGTCGACCCTAATGTTAAAAGGAAGTGACATAAATGGTATAAATAAACATCATTATACATTCATTTGATACAAGTCAAATTTCAGAGGTAATAAGAAGATAAGAAGGCCGGATTTCAAGGGAGAATGAAGTCTTTTGGTGATGTGTTCTAAGGTATGTTATTTTCAGGTCATCTTACCATTTTTGCTATAAATGTTCTTTTAGAACGATTCAGATGGTGAAATCGCTATGGTATTGAGAAGACATATCAAGGTACCTCTAGTAAAAATTTCAGCTCTTGATTCGCTATAATTATGGAGATACACTCTATGGAAGATAGGGTTTGTGACCAGTCCTGAAGCTAGTCAATAAACATGTGTTTCGGGTAAAACAATCATAACTTTTTCATACAGAATCCAAATGAAGTGGGACCACTTCCATTGGAAGGAGTACGGACTGTAGTTTTTTGTGTGCAAGTTTCAGAATCAGATGTTAAATATTGAGGGTGGGACATTCCATACAAGTTGGGTCTTCTGAACAAACCAGAATTGAATAAAGTCTACCATTCTTTCTATAACCTCTTTTTGGGGAGGATTCAAGGAGTGAAAATTGGAGGAGTTTCAGAGAATACCTTGAGTAATATTATCTATAGGATCATAGTTCTCCAAGAATTGAAGAATTGATCTGGATTTATGTAGTAACACAATGAAATACAGAAATACACATAAACGTAGAGATGCAACGGAAATAAGACATCATTTCATTAATAACAAATGACTGAAAAATGCTTACAGACAGAATGGAAATAAACTAGCCAGGGCGCTGGTAGCTTATCTCTGAGAAGAGATGTGGCGGCTAATGGCCTCTGAACTACCTGTTACAATGAGGCTCGAAGGCCTATATATTACTGAGAAATAATGGAAAACCCTAAACATCCAAAAACCTAACCCTAGGAGATGAAACGCCAGAATATGGGCCTCGTTGGGGTAAATTGGTACATCAATTTCTCGGGGTCGTAACTTTGGCATATTATCTCCATTTGACGCACATGATACATCGTTGGAAATATCTATCCGAGGACTACACTATTGAAAGAGAATATCGAGTTCGGAATGGACTCATATTCGTCGGACCATTCATGCCCAAAAAACATCATTTAGGGCCTCAAAACAACTCCGGAAGTTCAGGACCCGAAGAACTACTAAAAATAGTAAATTATGCTACAATTAAGGAAAGTATAAAACTGAAAGAAACAATGGTGTGGGTCCAAGTGGAATAGGCGGGTGGCCACCAATATCCACCTAGATCATTCCTCCCCCCTTAAGAAGCAATGGTCCCCATTGCATTGAGTTCCTCCATGAGATGAGGAAACTTCTACTGAACTTGGTCCCTGGTGAGCCACTTGCCCTGGTGAAGGAGTTGGCCTGCTTTGACAACTTGATATATCTGGATCCTCTGTTGGAAGGTGTTCTTGATCCGTGTGTCCATAATTCGATCAATTGTGGCTTGTTCCATGCAATTCGGGCTTAACTCTGCTGGTGTGAGTTGTTCTGCCATGTCGGATGTGTCTAGTAGAGGTGGAAAGTAGGGCCGAAAGTGGTCCACATTGAACACTGGGTGCAGACCAAGGAATGGTGGAATATTGAGCTCAAAGGCATTGTCCCCTACAACCTTGGTGATGGTGTATGGCCCATATCGGAGTGGGCGAATCTTGCGGTAAGGTCCAGCGAGGCACTCCTTTTGCAAATGTAGCCACACTTTTTCGCCCACCTAGAAGTTGTGTGGCACCCGATGTTGATCATGTTGTTGCTTGTACTTAGCATTAGCTCTATCCAATATGTCATGAACTTGTTGGCAGATGTGTTGAATGCACTCAATGAAGTTGTTTGCCTTGTCAGCCTCAGACTGGACATGGGCTGAATCTGCCCGAGTAGCCGCAAATGGCATGGCTACGTCAATGGGACATAGTGGCTAGAATCCCAAGCCCACTTGAAAGGGGTTGTGGTTGGTTGAGCTATGGAGAGCCCGGTTGTAGCTGTGTTGTACATAGGGGAGGCTCTCATCACATGTGCGTGGATTCTTTGAGTTGTACATGTGCAGAATGTGTACAATCATTCGGTTGATGACCTYTGTCTGGCCATCATTTTGCGGATGGAAAGATGTGGACTTGGTGAGCTTGGTGTCCAGCATCGACCAGAGGCTGGACCAAAATGTACTGAGGAACCTGTTGTCCCGATCTGAGATGATAGACTATGGGATCCCAAAGTGTACCCACACTCATTCAAAGAAGAGTTTAGTAGTGGCTTCTGCTGTGATATTCTTATTCCAGGCCATCATAATGGACATCTTCGAGAATCGATCGATGACCAAAAAAACACAGTCATTGCCATGCTTAGTAGAAGGAAGGCCCGACATGTAATCCTTAGAGATGGATTCCCAAGGTCGATTGGGGGTAGGAAGTGGACTATAGAGGCCTTGCTTCTTGATGGTCGGTTTGGCAATGGTGCAAGCAGTGCAGGAATTAATGTACTTCCCGACATCCTGTCGAAGGTTCAGCCAATAGAAATACTTTTGCAGTACTGCCATGGTTTTCTCGACCCCGAAATGCCCAGTGACCTGACTGTAGTGCACCTCCCAAATCATCTTGGCACGCTCGCTTGAAGGAAAACAAAGGTGTCCTAGGTGACAAAGCAGGGAATCCTGGAGGTGAAAATTGGGAACTTGCTTACCCTCCAAGAGTGTATTGTATGTGTGGCTAAATTCTGGATCACTTGTGTAGAGAAGCGGCCAATCAAAAGTCTTGTGCCCACAAGAGTTGAGCACAGTCGTTAGCGTCGTGATGGGTGGTCGACTGAGGCAGTCTGCAACATTATTGGTGTTTCCTTTCTTGTACTTAATGTTCAAATGAAATTATTGCAGGTATGTGGACCACTTCTGATGGCGATCGTTCTGCAACTTCCCTTGTGTTTGTATGAACTGCAGGGGTCGGTGGTCTGTGTGGATGACCGTTTCCTTTCCCAAAATGTAATGCTTCCATTGTCGACAAGCCTGCACAATGGAATACATTTCTTTGTCATAAGTGGGATACTTTTGGACTGTGTCAGAAAGTGTCTCACTGTGATATGCCACTGGATGCCCATGTTGAGTAAGGACTTCCCCAATGGCATAGTCAGAGGCATCTATCTCAATCTCAAATGGTTGTTGCAAGTTTGGTAATGTGAGCACTGGTGCAGAGCAGAGGCAATGATTCAACTCCCCGAATGCCTTCTATTGAGATTCGGACCAAAAGAATTTTGCTTTAGCTCCTCCCTTGGTGACTTGACTCAAGGGCCAAGTGATATGAGAGAATCCCAACACAAACCTATGGTAGAAATTGGCAAGACCTAAAAAGATGCGGAGCTCTGTTAGGGTGGTTGGGGCTGGCCAATCCCGAATGACCTGGATCTTTGCTGGATTCACATGAACCCTCCGCTCATCAATAATGTATCCTAGATATTGAACCTGGGTCATGCCAAAAGTGAATTTCTCCAAATTGGCACACAACTTGTGTTGTCACAGTGTTTGGAGGACTTGTCGGATGTGGTGGAGTTGTTCTTCCCAAGTCTGGCTAAAGATCAGAATGTCATCCAGGTACACCACTACAAATGAGTTGGTGAATGGCCATAGGATGTCGTCCATTAGCCTCATGAAGGTTGCAGTGGCATTTCTCAACCCGAATGGCATGACCAACCATTTGAAAAGGCCCTCCTTGGATTTGAAGGCAGTCTTCCACACATCAGAGGGTTCGATTGGTACCTGATGATACCCCGACTTCAAGTCGATCTTGCTGAAATATTTTTCCCCCTTGAGTTGGTCCAGAAGGTCATCAATATGTGGGATTAGGTACCTATTCCGAACAGTGATCTTGTTCAATGCCCGATAGTCAATGCAAAGTCTCCAAGTCCCATCCTTCTTCTGCACCAACACGATCAGGCTCCCACAGGGTGATGAACTCAGCCGGATGTGACCTTTCTGCAACAACTCCTGAATCTGCTTCTTGATTTCGTCATTCTCCATAACAGAGCGTTGATAGATGGGTCCATTGGGTAGCGACGCACCTAGGGTCATATCGATGGGGTGCTTGACCTGGCAGTGTAGAGGCACCCCTGCGGGGGAGGTGAAGATGTCCTCATACTCCTCCATGACCTTATCCATCTGTTGTTTTCGTGCAGCGGGGCCCTGTCTGGAGGTCATGGCCACAGTCCTCCTCTTTCCCTGAGGGCGGATCATCAGGAAAACAAATTTCCTGGTTTTGAAAATGAGCTTACTGCATTGTTTTGCAGTAACCAAAGAGATGGTGGTAGGCGGTGCTATCTCTGGTATCCTGTACATGTTATTTCCCAAGGTGATAATAACAGCATGAGTCCTGGGCTCATACACAGCATGTTGCTTCCACAAGTACAGTTAGCCTAATAATACATTAGAAACATCAAGAGGAGCAATGTCACATAATACCTCATCCGTGAAGGGATTGATGTTGTAGGGAAGGCAACATTATTGGTTGACGCGAAGGTCCCGTCCTTGGTGCAACCACCCAATGGTGTATGGTTGTGGGTGTGCTATGGTCGGCAATCCCAGTCGTTTCACGACCTCTATCGAGATGAGGTTCTTCTGGCTCCCGCTGTTGACAATGAACTGCAACGGGGAACCCTTTACCCAAATCTTGGAATGGAAGAGACGCTCTACCTCCTCTGGATCTTTTGGTTCCTCCTTCTGGATCTTCGTGGTGGAAATAGTGGCGTTGGGCTCCGCATTGATAATCTGCTTCCCCCTATCATTCCCCTTGTCGGGTTCTGATTCAGAGTCAGAGCATGCATCTAATTCAGAAGCCTTCAACTCGGCTACTAGTGACTGCTTGGCTCGACACTCACTTGTGTTGTGAGTGGAGCTCTTATGGAACTCACACTACTTCCCCGTGTCCTTTTTTGGCTTCATGGTGTTGTTTTTTTCTTGTGGCTTTGGCGGGTTATCCTGGGCTGCCCCGCCTTGGCTTGGTCCTTTGTTCTGCGGTTTGGGGGTACCTTTCCCTTGCTTCTGATTTGCAGACCCAAAGTATCACTTTTTCTGTTTGAACTTCTGCTCAATCTTGGCAACATATCGGTACACCACACCAAGCAAGGAGATGTCGAGGAACTCCATTTCCTCCTTAATGTATCTTTGCAGACAACTGTGGTACTTTAACACCAAATGTTTCTCTGAATCTTTGATACCCAACTTTGTGCGTAGGGTATGAAACAGATTCGTCATCTCATGCACATCTTGGTCCCTTTGTTGCCACAGCGTAGTCCATTATATGTATTTGTCCTCATAGCTCCCCACGGGATAATATTGTTCCTTGATGGCGTCTCAGAAAGAATTCCAAGTGGGTGTGGACAAGAACAGAGAGGGTTCCCCCTCAGCCTGTTGCTCTGAGTAGGTTTCCCACCAATCCTTGACATGGGGTCAGCTTTGAGGAGTGCAAAAATAATCCTTTCTCGGTCGAAAAATTCATGAACCGAGAAATATCCTTCTAACAGATTCAACCATCTATCTACGACATCTTCATCTATTTGGCCCTCAAATATGGGAATGTCAAATTTTACTTGTACCTTAAAAGGAGTGGCGCCTCCAGAGTGGTTGTTGGATGTCGATGCACCGCTAGTGGGAATCCGTTGAAGAATATGGGAAAATTTTTCCATCATCGTGTTCCTTTGTTTCTCGAGGGCCTCCTCGAGCAACATTTTGATAGGATCTCCTGCTCCCTCATCTTTATTTTCTTCCCCCATGGACATTCTTCAGGGTTTGCAAGACTGATCTTGCAAAGGTTCAACCACATCGAGCCCCAACTCCTTATACCACTAATCTGGATTTATGTAGGAACACAATGAAATATAGAAATACACATAAACACAGAGATGCAGTGGAAATAAGAATTCATTTCATTAATAACAAATGACTAAAAAATGCTTACAGACATAATGGAAATAAACTAGTTAGGGCGTTGGTAGCTTATCTCTGAGAAGAGATGTGGCGGCTACTGGCCTCTGAACTGCCTGTTACAATGAGGCTCGAAGGCCTATGTATTACTGAGAAACAATGGAAAACCCTAAACATCCAAAAACCTAACCCTAGGAGATGAAACGCCAGAATCTGGGCTCTGTTGGGGTAAATTGGTACATCAATTTCCCAGGTCGTAACTTTGGCATACTATCTCCGTTTGACGCACATGATACATCGTTGGAAATATATATCCAAGGACTACACTGTTGATAGCGAATATCAAGTCCGGAACAAACTCATATTCGCCAGACCATTCATGCCCAAAAAACGTCGTTTAGGGCCTGAAAACAGCTCCAGAAGTTCAGGACCCGAAGAACTGCTAAAAATAGTAAATTGTGCTACAATTAAGGAAACTGAAAAACTGAAAGAAACAATGGTGTGGGTCGAAGTGGAATAGGCGGGTGGCCACCAATATCCACCTGGATCAAGAATTGCAGAAATTGAAGAAGTCTCAGGAAGCATTATCAGGTTCTATGTGATGATTGGTTGATGGTGATGATTTAATGTAAAGTTTTAGTATCTCTCATATATTCTTGGGTGGAAGGAAGGGGCAAGGATGGAGAGTTCAACTCTCTCTTGATATTGGAGGATTGTATCTTCCNCTTGGAGGTTTATCCCTCCCTCTACATTTGGAAGCTGTAGCTACCTTTGGAAGTCATTACTTCCCTTGAACAATAAACTATTGATTATTTCTCATATATTGTGCATGGTGTATTATGGTGTATTGGTGTAACTCTTATACTATTTTTCATTTCTCATTGGATATAGTTGAATGGTTTAAGTATAAGTTGAAAAAGGTTTTAAATTGTACTTGATATTGATTCACCCCCCTCTCAGTATCAACACCAACCAAGTATGAGGGTGAGCCATGAGGACCTGGGCTCGAATTTCATCCTTTAGTCCACTGATAAAATAGTCCCAGAAGAAGGAATCAGTCATGCTCTCCATTTTGAATTCCAAATGCTCAAAAGAAGTTATAAAGTCTTCCACTGTGCCTAATTGTTTCAATTTGGTCAAACGACATAAATAGTGGGTGTCAGTGTCAAAGATTTAATAGAGCTCTAGAAAGAACCGATTCCATGCAACATACCCCTAGCGTGCATTTTTACGTCATTTCCACCATTGTCAGCATTCATGATTCAGATAGAGAACAACATAACGAAGTTTGGCCAAATCATCAGTAATTCCATGCAAAGAGAAGTAATGCTCCATTTGAGTGA
The DNA here is from genome assembly GCA_009831015.1 of Picea engelmannii. NCBI lineage: Eukaryota > Viridiplantae > Streptophyta > Pinopsida > Pinales > Pinaceae > Picea > Picea engelmannii. The sequence continues at coordinate 285,950 of ML783091.1, read as the reverse complement.
CCCAACCCATGGGGTCGGAGACATCAAATGTATTTACCCCAACTCTAGGAAGACAAGGGTCACGATGAAATGAGTTGGATTGAAAGATCATAAAATGGGAGGAGTCAACACCATCCAAGTGGGACGGTTGTTCTGAGGAGGAAGGGACCTGGGGGCGGTTCAACTACTGGTTGACAGTAGACTTGAGGGTGTCAAATTCTCCCATGAATTTGGCATCCATGGCATCAAATTGTTATTGGACTTGGTCCTACAAATTTTCCAAGTGGGAATTGGTGGAAGCAATATAAGAAGTCATGTGTTGGAGGGACTCCTTGTTTTGATTGATGACATATTGCAAGTCTTGGTTGTGATTGTTGGCCATTTGTATATGAGGGGTGCATGTAAGGGGAAATGGGGCGGGGGACCGCAGAAAAGGGCTTATAAGTGATAGGTACCACAACGATCAAGAGAAAAATGGGAATAGTTTTCAAATAAGGGCACCATAAAGGGGGGCGGGTCCATTGGAAAAAAAAGGCTTGAAAATGAGAGGTGCCACTACGATCAGGGTGAGGAAAAGGATCCAATGGTATACATCCCAAATAAGGGTGCCAATGGGACCACTATACTTTTTTTTACTCCTGCAGAGTTATACTCCAATCTAAATAATACTGCAGTGGCGAAATGTCCAAATTCTTAACATGAAGAAATGTGTAGTAATTTTGCAACGCGAATGTAAGAGGCAAGGTTGCACAACAATATATCTTGTTTTCTCCTTTTCTATTATGTTTATGTCCCAAGGGTTAGGGTGTTTAGGGTTTCTATAGACAAGGGTTTGCCATGTGCTATAGCTCTATGATATACGTGCGAGGTCGAAAAGTAGTACTCAACGCAATATCTCAGGGAACCAACTAAGGAGGCTAGACCATACCCTTAGTCATACTACCTGATTACCCAGTTACTAGATAGTATCTTCTCGAGTGTTGTTCTCGGTGGCACTATAGCAGTCAAGCGACCAATCGGTTGATCTATGGAGGGTTTCAGGATACCTAGATCAGTCTGTATACAGATGTTGTATGATGCGCTACCACTCGAAGGGATACCAACATGGGTTACAAGGGTGTCCAATAATGTGAGCTTAAGTAACTCTTGTATTTCCTGCGTGTATGTTTCCCCAACCGCAGATTTATGATCTAAACAACATATCTTTGTAGTTTTAAGATGCCAAAACACGTCTCTACCCTAAAAACAATAACCCACAATTCCTGTAAAGGAAAGTGCTCGGATACCACTTGTAAGGTACTAGATGTAATATAATATGCAAAAACAGGAATATTCAGTAGATATCAATGGAACAACAGAATATTGAAAAGAGAAACACCAAAAATGATATCTTTATTCAAGAAAGCAATGTTCACTCACCTCTTCGAGGGGGAAACCTCCAGTAGAGCAGAGCTCTAATACAATAATTCTCAAGACAAATATTTCTCATGCCTCCTACTCTTATATATATTAATTATATCTTCTAAAGAACCTTCTAGCGGAAGGTGTTTCTAGAAGCAGAAGCTTCCATTAGGTCTTCTTACATTGAGTTGTTCGCATTTATTAAATAGGCCTTATAAACAAATGTTGGCCTTTATTACATGGAAAATATATTATTCGAGGGGTTAAGGAGGTTAGGCCCCTAGCTTTAATTCATCTAGCTTTGAGTGTATTTCTTTACTTATTTATTATACTTATTCCAATTCAATCGAGAAACAATTTTACTAAACATGAGTATTGAAATGGAACTTTTCATGAGTACATATTAATTAAATATTAAGATTTAATTCATTTCACCTAGCCTCAAGTGTAGTGTCTCATAACATCCCTTTTGAACAAGTACTCCCAAAATGGCCACAACCTAAATCAAGCGACTCCCTCATCATGAACTTTGTGTTAGACTTTATCCTACTTGAAATTAAACACTTCATCCATGGAACTAAAATTTACACATTTGTTGTCATTTTGATTAGTGATCAAATATGCCACGAGTATTGAAAATCTTCAATATCAATCTCATTTGCATTACCTCATTTTACTTTATGTTTGACACTCTATTCATAAAATAATAACTTGAACAACAATATATAAATACTTTTAAACCACATTTGAATTCCTTCAATTTATTTAATAACCATATATGCATCCCTTCATTTTATGCAAGGAAATTGGAATACCTTCAATTTCCCAAGACACAATTGATTTTCTTATGAGAACACATCCAAATATCTTCAATTTTCCACTCTTAATTGAAATTTCAATTTTAGAAATAGTTTATGAGTTTGTTAATGTATACTTGAACAAAAGAATAATTGTTTAAAATTCAGTTTTAGAAATAGTTTGAGTTTGTTAATGTATATTTGAACAAAAGAACTAATGTTTAAAAGATGTGTTGGTCCATTTTAACAAGAAATTGAAGTTTAATTACTTCTAGATATTTTAATTTTAATTTTATTTAATTTTCTACATCTCAATACATAATTAAAATGAAACTAAATGACACCAAATTCATTTCACTAAAAATATTATTGCACCTATTTTATAATTTTTCTTTTCCACCATTAATGTTAGCTATTTTGTTAGTACAATTACTTATAGTTTAGATAAATTTAAAATTAAAATAAATCTAAACTACTTTTCATTTTTTCATCATTAAAATAATATGAAATGAAATCTTCAAAATTGGATATACAAACCACCAATTACTGAAAAAATATTTAACTGTTAACCATTTTTTAATTCTTTTACTGAAAAAATAAAATATTTCACTGTTGACCATTTTTTAATTCCTCATYACTTATAATTTATTAATTAGTCACTTTAAAATTAATTAATTAAAARTATATAAATATAAATATTTGAATTTTAAATTAATTAATTAATATATAAATACTTTTAAATCACATTTGAATTCCTTCAATTTATTTAATAACCATATACGCATCCCTTCATATATGCATCCCTTCATTTTATGCAAGGAAATGAGTTTGAAATTAATTAATTTAAGTATATAAATATTAATTAATTAATTAAGGAAATTATTTAATTAATTAAGGAAATTAATTAATTTAAGTATATAAATATTTATATAATAATTAATTAATTTAAAATTCAAAATGAATTTAAAATTAAAATAAATCTAAATATGTTTTATTTAATAAGAATGCAATCTTAAAAAATGAATATGCAAACAAGAAGTAATGAAGAGCATATTCAATTCTTTGTTTTTTCAATTAAAAAAACTAAAACTTATATTACTTTATTTCATAAAAATTTGAGACAAACCTACAGCTATCCAAAATCACTAATATTCAAAATTTGAGACAAACCTACAGCTATCCAAAATCACTAATATTCAAAAATTGAGACAAACCTACAGCTATCCAAAATAGCTAATGTTGTTGAAAGTATGATTGAAAATGTTTACCATCTTAACAAAATTATACTTCCACTTATCCAAAATTGTTGTTATAAATTTAATATTTCCACTTATCCAAAATTGTTGTTATGAATTTATATCCTTAATAAGTATAAGGAAACATACTTACAGATTTGCATTTCAAACAAAAATATACCTCCCACTATCCAAATTGTTAATATAAATTTGTAGGCTTCATAAGTATGATCGAATACATACACAGATTTATAGGATTATACCTCCCACTATCCAAAATTGTTAATGTAAATTTGTGGGCTTCATAAGTATGATCGAATACATACACAGATTTATATGGCAGCAGTAGATAAATAAATTAAAAGGATAATGTCCATACTTTTCTGCAATTGTAGCTCCGAAACAATGATATACTTCCATCTATCCAAAATTGCCTGAGAAGTATGACGGTCGGTTGGGTGTTCTACGAGATGGAGGGATATCGGTTGGTTGAGCGTTCTACGACATGGAATCTGGTGCCTGAGACGTCTCATAGAGTTCCATTTCGTAGAATTTTTAGCTTACTTTTATAGGTGGAGAGGGAATGATGAGGGGAGTTATTCAAAGTAGATTCACTCGTGCCACCATTTAGCCAAAGAACTCAGAATCCAGAGGGAAGATCTCCTGTCCTCTCATCACCCGAGCCGTCGTACTTCACTGTGAAAGCTCTTGATAATTCCAGAATTTTCACAGTGAAATACGGTACGGGTGATCAATATCCAACTTGTTACGTAGCATTGAATGTTACCACATATGAATTATAAATAATTGGATCTGAATCAATTCAAATCCGACAATCTATAATTCACTTTTCATAACCTTCAATATTACTTAACAGACTGGATATTAACCATGATTCTTCCACATGTACCAAAAACTCTAAAACAAACCCAAATCTGATGTCCCACGAGAGCGAGAGGATCCTCCGAGTAATCTACCAATCTGTTCGCCATCATTCATCCTCTCATCCAGCTTCCACATATCCTAATTTACTATAGGGTTTGAATGGCAGCAAACAACCAAAATGGAGCTTAAATATACTTCACCATAACATCAATCAAAGAGCCACTTCCAGATTCAATCTGTCTTCGAGCTCAGTCCGCCATAGACCAGAAAATCACAGCATAACTCACTGTAGTCCTCCTCAACAATACGCAGACTACTATAAAATATTAAATCATATAAATGTAAATAGTTCGTTATTAAGTTGATAAAATTGTACATTGGATATAATTTTCACGAAGATTCAAGTCTTATCAATAAGATAGTAAATTACTCTATTCAGGTGGAATCAACAAATTACTCTATTCGGGTGGAATCAACGTTAACTTTAATTCTATTAAAAGAAAGTGTAGTTAAAAAAGAAGAATATATTTAAAAAAATATTATTAAGCCAAAAAAAAATGAAGATGCGCTCTATAACATAGTAGTATGGACTAGAGTGTTAGGTGCGAGGGTTGGGTTGGGGGGCAGTGCGGTCATCATGATCTTAGAGGGATAATACAAACTTATTTTGCTTGGGGACTCAGTATTGTTTTCAATAACAAAGTAGAAGTATATGTGCTATGGCAAGGATTAAAAATAGCTAAAGGTATTGGTGCACAATTATTGATTGTGATATGAGATTTAAACATAGTAAACCAACAAAATCAAATACTACTATGTCCTGTAAGATAATAATAGTGAAGCAAATCAATGGGCAAACATTGGATCAAATCTAAAAGAGGAGGACCATATGATTAATGACACCCTCAATCAACACACCATCTCCTAATTAATGATGAGTACTAGAACATGTTTTGAGTTATTAATGTGTCACATGGCTTAATGGCACCCTCAATCAACACACCATCCCCTAATTAATGATGAATACTAGAGCATGTTTTGAGCTATTAATCTATCACATGGCTTGCAACCTATGTCACTTAATTTATCACATGGCTTGCAACCAAGGTCACTTAATTCGTGACATGGCTTGCAACCCAGGTCACTTAATTCGTCACATGGCTTGTAACCCAGGTCACTTCACCAAGCATCTGAATAGTTATGAGAAGGGACATCAGTCCCTCCTTTGCATGCACCAGGATATGAATGTGAATGCTCATATCTAGTGTTTTAATTTTTCTCTCGTTCGCAGTGGGATAATGGAATTGTTGCTTGAGAGGCGCAAGGGGAAAGACAAGTTTGATTACCTGGTAAGAAACCTCATAGATTTCTTGTATTTGGTGTTTGGTTTTCTACTAGTTAATTGGAAGCTTTCAAGGGAGCCTCTCCCCTCGAGGTATATCAGCATAGAGAGATATTAGTGGCTTTAGGATGGAATTAGTTTTAGCACCAAAGATTGGGGTTTCTCTTCATCTTTGCATGCTAGAAATGTCCAACCCTTTAATCCACTTACAATGAAGTGTTCCCAGCTATTGAAACTAGGACATTGGTGCACACTCGAGAATCGGGAAATGTGGTGTGGGAATTAGACTACAGGAAGATAATTTTATAATAGCAAGAGTTATTGGTCAGAGTGGATTCTTGATGGATTTTAGAAAACTTCAAGAAATTCATAGACTCCTCAAAATTCATGAGGAACATATCCATTACAACAAATTTTCAATTTTCATTGTTTCAAAACTTCATGAGATAAAATGTTAGATCATGACCCAAATAACAAAAATCATGGGGTCTCTTGTCGAATTAAAGCAGTAGCTAGCAATATTGGAAACATAATGCAATCTCCTATAAAATATAGCACTCAATTTGAGTAGGGGTAATAAATCCATGGCCTCAAACCAAATACTCTCAACAAAATCATCTCAAGAGGAGCCAAAGGAAGATGAATCGGTGCACTAGCTTGATGAGGAAATGGAAGTTGTGAATAAGGTCCCTTAGCCTACTAGCATAGGTCTATAAAAACTAGTTATTTTCTATGATTTTTGTTAATTTATATGTTTTTAAGGGATATAAGAATCTTAGGCATATACTATATTGTAATATAGAACAATTAGGAGTTATTAATTCTGGGGAAGAGTTATTCTCTTCACCAATTATTGTATATAAACATTATCAAATTTCATTGTAACTAGGATGGAATATTAATAAGTGGGCCTAATGGTTAAGAACATGTGTTTCCTCTTAAAAGGTCACAAGTTCAAATCCAGAGGGGCAGGGTATGTATACCTCCATAGACTTTACCACTCAAATCCCTAGGCAGAGCGTGGCTCTGGGCTTAACCTTCATCGTGTTAGATACCCATATCACATAGACTATTAGCTACTTGGATCTCTGGGCTTAACCTTCAGCGTATCAAGGTAAGTTATCTAGATGACAGTATAGAGAATTCGACATGCAAGTATTGTGCAAACAACTCGCTTGGGTTGTGGTTTAGCAAGTGGGAGTCTACCCTAGCAAAACCCTCCTCTTTTCAAAATCCTTGCCAGTCATCCATCTCTTCATAGTAAGGGTAAACCATTGTGGAACCTCATCCTTGTTGGTGAAATAAATTTTACATCCTTTCACCTAGAAAGATCACCATGTGATTGGTTTTTGTGGTGGCACTCTAAAACCCACTCAAGAGATTGGGAGATATTCAAGAAACATTTTTTTGAGATTTCATAATATCGAAGAAAAATAAGTCTTTGCTCAACTCACTCGATTACAACAATCAGGCACGGTGGATGAATTTTTTAATGAGTTACATGTGTTAGCTACTCACGTGTCAGATTTATCATATGATTATCTCCTCCAAATTGCCATATCAGGATTAAAAGAAGACATTACGAATGAACTCAAACTAACAGATATTGAGGACGTAGAGTAAGCATGCCTAAAGGCCAAGGTCGTAGAAGAAAAAATGTTCTTCTGTCAATGATCCTTGATGAACTGTTTAAAAAAACCTTACTCAAGCTATAACCCCCCTCACAAAAGGATTCCACCCTCTGATGCAAAAGATGACAAAATAGGTGTTTTAAATGTCATGCACCTATTAAATTGGAAACTAGGCCACAAATGTAAGTAAAGGAAATTATATGTATGCAAGGCACAGAGCAATAGTGACATGGAGGTAGGTGACTTATCTCCATCAGACATGAAATCAGAAGATCTAAATTATTATTCCAATGGACGTGGTAAATCTAGCCATCCAAATACCCCTCCAACACTCTCAGTTGTTGCAAGATGGGTATTTCTCAATCCCAAACCCTCAAGGTTTTTGGTTATATAAAAAAAAACAAGAGTAATTGTTCTCATAGACAATGGCAGCGCACATAATTTCATTGATAGTAGAGTAGCAAAACAATCGAATATGTTTGTCTACCCTACCTCTGACTTTCAAGTCTCCATACTGAGGAACCAAACCACTCCATGTGATGGGAAGTGTCATAAAGTACAATTGTATATTGATGACAATAAACTAAAATCTCTTATGTATGCCATGGCCATCGGAGGAGTTGACATGGTATTAGGATCCCAATGGTTGGCCACCATTGGTACAGTGGGGATCAACTTACAAAATCAATTCCTAATATTTTTTGAAAAATGAATAAAATACAAGTTTCTTAGGATCAAGACCCCACTCCCCAATTAGTCTCATTCAACAGAATGGAGAAGATGATTAAGAAAGGATCCCAAGCTTATATCTTACATTGTCATTAAATGCAGGGATCCTTTAACAAAATGGAGGACCCAAAAGGACTAGAGGAGATTCTTGGGAAATATAGTACCATTTTTCAAGACCTCCCTCGTGGCCTTCCTCTAGCATAGTCTAGAGATCACATCATAGAATTAATTCCCAGGTTGCCTCTGGTTAGAAGGAAATCTTATAGGCAATATCATATACATAAAACGGAAATTGAACACTTGGTTCAAGAATTACTAGATTGTGGGGTTATAACCTAAAGCAAGAGACCATTTTCAGCTTTGGTCATACATATAAGAAAAAAAGATGGGTTCTATAGACTCTGTATTGATTATCGAGCATTAAACAAAATTACCATAAAATACAAGTTTCATATTCCACTTGTGGACGAATTATTGGATGAGCTCCATGGTGCTCAGTGTTTTTTCAAGCTTTATATAAAATCAAGGTATTACCAGATAAGAATCTGAGAAGAAGACATTCCCAAGATGGCTTTTTGTATCCATGAAGATCTATACAAATTTTGTGCCATGCATTTTGGACTATCCAACGCTCCTGCTACCTTCCAAGCGGTGATGAACGACTTATTTCGACCATACCTGCAGAAGTTTGTGTTTGTTTTCTTTGATGATATACTTGTATACAAAAAAACTTGGAGCTTACACCTCAATCACATAGAGATAGTGTTAACGTTGTTAAAATAAAATAAATTTTATGCAAACAAATCGAAATGCAGTTTTGGAAGAGGGGAGATAGGATTTTTGGGCCACGTAGTATCAGCCGAAGGAATTGAGGTAGACCCAAATAATATTGTGGCAATTGCATATTTTCCTAGTACCAAAATGATCCCATTGTTACATGGATTCTTAGGTCTTACAAGGTATTACAAAAGGTTTTTCAAAAGTTGTGCAGAAATTGTAGCCACGTTAACAAATTTATTGAAAAAAAAAATCTTTGGATGGGATGATTTTGTTGAGGCTTGTTTTAAGAGGTTAAAAATTGTAATGACTTCCACTCGTGTCTTATCTACCCCGGACTTCATGAGACCATTTATCCTCGAATAATATTCCTCGGGAATAGGAATAGGGGTTGTGTTGATGCAGGATAACCACTCCATTGCTTTTGAATGTGGAAAATTAAAACCAAAGGAGCAGAATAAATCTACATATGGCAAGAAGATGTTGGAAATAATTCATGCCTTGGTAAAATGGAAATAATACCTACTGGGAGCCAAATTTCTAGTCAATTCGGAACACAACAGTTTGAAATATTTCCTAAACCATAAGAGCCTATCATCAGAACAAACAAAAATGGGTAATCAAAATTCAAGTTTTCGACTTTGAAATTCAGTACAAAAAGGGCAAAGAAAATCTAGTTGTTGATGGCTTATCCAAGAAATATGGGGGAGATGCTACACTGTGTGTTATTTCAGTATCCATTCCCTAATGGATCTCAAATGTTCAATCCGATTATGTGAAAAGTTGAGAGATAAGGAAGATTATCGAGGAAGTTGTAGGAAAAAATTCAACAAGCTCAAAATTTACTTGGGAAAATGGCATACTTTGGTACAAAGGAAGATTGTATTTACCTAACTCTTCTAAATTCAAAAATCAAATCTTGAAAGAGAATCATGATTCTTCGATTGTCGACCATGTGGGGGTTTTTCAAAACATACTACAATATATGACAATCCTTCTTTTGGAAGGGAATGAAAATTGATGTCCAAAAGTATGTGTTTGAGTGTGACAATTGTTAACGCTAGAAGTTTGAAGTAGTCACTCCTCTGGGTCTCCTTCAACCCCTTCATATTCTAGATCATAAATCGATAGAAGTATCTATGGATTTTGTCACAAGTCTTCCCACCTCAGATGGGAAAGATAGCATATTTTTAGGCGTAGACCGATTAACCAAATATGCTCATTTCATCAACATATCATTTAAAGCTAAATCTAGTCAAATAGATAATAGTTATGTATAAAATATCTATAAGCTCCATGGGTTCCCCAAAGTTATCATCAATGATAGGGATCCCAAGTTTACAAGAAAATTTTGGAAGGAATTGTTCCACCAAGTTGTGACCACTTTAACCATGAGCATTGCATGCCATCCCCAGACTCATAGACAAACTGAAGTGGAAAATAAATGCCTTGAAGGGTATCTGAGGAATTTCATGAATGATCGTTAGTCACAATGGCACAATTGGATACATCTGGAAGAATGGTGGTATAACACCACATATCACACATTGGTGAAAATGACCCCCTTTGAGTCTCTATATGGTTATCTGCCACCAGCAATAAAGGAATATGTGGTCTCCAATTTCAAGGACACTGCTGTGAAAAAATAATTAGAAACTTCTGATGAAATCATGTGTGTTCTCAAATCTCATCTTGAACAAGAAAGAAATTGAATCAAGAAACAAGTTGACCTGAAAAGAACTGAACGTGAATTCACAGTTGGAGACTGGGTGTTCATCTGACTTCAACCATACCAACAGAATACTCTCAAAAACCATAAACTTCCACCCAATTTTTATGGTCCTTACCAAATTCGAAGTAGGGTAGGCCAAGTAGCCTATGCTTTAGACATACCCAACAAGGGGAGATTACACAATGTTTTTCATGTCTCTTGTTTAAAGAAAAAGTTGGGTCCATCAACTCTTGTACAGACAGAGATGCCCCTCTTGGATGAAGAAGGTAAGTTATTACTGGAACCTAAATGCATCTTAAAATTCCGAACCAAAATCCTTCATTCTAGAAGTATCAACAAGTACCTTATCAAGTAGAGGATGTTGGCACAAATTTGAGACCAATATTCTTGGTGGTTTACCAACAAAGAGATTTGTTGTAGTCTAGGAACGCTCACAGTTTCAACCTTCCGTAAGAGAAGGAGGTCTCACCCGAAGCATAGTTGAGACATGTAAGATTAAGGGAGTTATAGACAATATATAACGAGATCTATTTCTATAGAATTTCGATCCATAATTTAACCATTAAACTTATGTTGCGGCAGCATTCAAACATTTAAAAGGAATGAAATAAGCATATATTCAGTAAATCCATAGATTCATCAATATTAAGAATAGACAACCATAAAAGAAATTTTTGGGTCCTAATCACATCATTATATTATCTGTAGACATTACAAAACTGCATGCGTACAATGTGGATCTGAATGATATCTTCTCAAAATACACAAATCACCATTACATTATCTCACTTGGAGAGATTAGGTTCTTACAACATAGGACAACATCATATAGGATTCAATGCAAACTTTCAGGATCTAGCCGACTAACCAGGCAGCTAACTCTCTCCACAGGTGAACAACTGAACTCTCTAGCCAATGACCTCCTTTACTTATTTATGTTGTTGTCGCCTTGACAAGGTCAATTGACTAAATCAAAACCTCTGTTTCCACCCCTAGTATTTGCATTTCTCGATAGATTTTTGAGCTTCCAACTATCGTGCAATTGATTTGACTTTGTCCACCTCATGCTTATCATTATCACTTTATCCAAAATATTCAAAAAAAAGGGCCCAAGAGGACTTAACAACAACTATTGACTCGCCTCGAGACAACTTTCAACTTATTTACTAGGGCCATCTTCAAATGAAGGGCCCAACTTAGGGACAATATGTAAGGACTATTGGCAGAAATTGGCATAATTATCCAGGCGGTCTTGTCATTTCCCAAAATGGATGCACCTACAATAAATTCTTGGGCAGTGGCGAATTTTGGCTCTTGAGGATTGGTGGCAAGAAGAGTCGGCCACTTTGTAACAGAGTCTAATTGGTGCTTGAACTGCACCAGTTAGACTCTGGTGCAACAGATTTTGAACTGTAGGCTTGAACTCATGGAGTTTCTTCTTTTCATTTTGATTGGCATAAAACAATTCATCAAGGCAGTTGTCAGCTTCCTGAATCTCGATGAATTTGGCTTGTTTCACAATTGGATTGATCATGGCATGTGCTTTCACATCCAACTTCTTGATCTAGGCTCTCATTTCTTCAATTGACTTATTACGTCCCTTAAGCAAACCATCCAAATCGTTCACCATAGTAAAAATTTGACTGCACTCACCAGTCTTCCAGCGGAGAGAGGAAAAAAATAGCATCCCCTTTCGCAACCAATTGTGTAACCTTTTGTAACATAGCTTGGGTTTGTTCATGTTATTTACACCGAATGACATGCATCTGTTGTTGTAGGTTCTTTGTCTGCATAGCCAAATGGGACCAGGCTCCTGCAAGAAGGTCAATGTGTTGTACTGACGTGTGTCAAATTTTTACATGCAAATCTATTTGACTAATTTTCAGATCTGAAAATTGCTTCCTAGTGAGCTAACAGTGAAACCCTAGATGTTATCACTGAAAAATTTTACACTGAAAATTATTGACTGAAAAGATATGCAGAACAAACAATAAAACTGGAAATATATGCAGCGGAAACAACAAGATCAAATATGAATCATCAACACATATATGAGCCACAAATTTGTGTTTTATAACCTTGTTAATTTCAAAAACTTTGAGGGCAAAACCAGCCCTCCCAACCAATACAAATCCACCAAAATATGAGAACAACAGTGTCCTCCAATAACCATACAAATCAGAAAACCAAACCTCAGCAAATCCCTGGAAATTTCCTCTGCCCATAAAGTTGTTGCAGACCACCTGTATGGCCTGTTGACGTCACCCGTACTGTTGTTGACATCAACATGTATGGACCTGCTCCTGCCTAGAAACCCTTGTACAGTTGTATGTGATTCAACTTACTGCAACCCACGTACATACGTGATTGTGCCCATTGCAACCCACATATACATATCGGGAAACGTGTCACATTTTTTCCTCATTTTTCATGTTGCCTCGATTCTCGTGTCCATTGTTGGGCAGTTTTTCGGCACATGGTTTTTTTTTGCCGATGGTTTTCTATTTCCGGTTAAGGAATTAGGGTTGTTGACTAATCCAGGTCATTGGGTTAGGATTATGGATGTCGATGGCTCCTATATTTATATTGTATTGTAAACAATGTATCACCATGAATAAATATAGAATATGTTGGTTTTCCCGGTTTGGGTTTCCAGGGGAAAAATCTCTCTGTAATGTTTGTATTTTCCATTGTATCTTTTCTATTCTTTTACTGAAAATATGTTTGCAGTAAATATTGTACAAGGTTAAAATATACACCTAGTACTACTCTAGCCTGGGCGCATTTAACTGCGGAGTTCTAATGGGATCCGGTGCATTAACATTATGTTGTAGGCATGTACGTAAGACCACTAAGAAATCATTACATGATGTATATAATTAACAAATGAACATGGTATTAAATTACATTCCCCATCAAAAGGGTGAATATCTTGGTTTATCAAAAGCATAGGCTCGAAATATTGATTCAGTGGAAAATGTGGTTGCCTACCGAGATCCACCTGGATCATTCCTCCCCCCTTAGGAAGAAATGGTCCCCATTGCATCAAGGTCCCTTGAGAGATGGGGAAACTTTTGTTGAATCTGAACCTTGGTGAGTCACTTTCCCTATTGAAGTAGATGTCCTCCTTGTACTTTTCATGTGGAAGGATGTCATGAACCTGTTGGAGGTTTTGGATCTATTCAATGGATCTAATTGCATGATCTGCCCTAGTCTGAGTGTGGGAGGAATCTATCCGTGAAGATGCAGCAAGAAGAGCTATATCAATGGGGGATGATGGTTGGAACCCCAAGCACACCTGGAACAAGCCGTGGCCAATAGATCTATGTTGAACATGTGGAAGACTCTCATTCTCTTCGTGCTCCTCTACAATCTCGTCAACCTTCTTCTTCTGGATAGAAACATCTTGGGATGAGGCTGCAATGGTCATAGTGACCTCTTGTTCACCATATGACTGGATCATGAAGAGGGAAAACTTTGTGTTCTGAGAGATTACTTTGCGGCATTGTTTTTCTTAGATCAATGAAGTGGCAGTAGTCAAAGCTACCTCTGGTACCCTATAAAGCTGACCTCCCAGAGTAAAAAATGACACTACGGGGCCAAGACTCATAGATAGTGTGATGTTTCCACATATATGGTTGTCTTAAAAGAACATCATAGACTTCAAGTGGGGCAACATCACACACTACCTCATCCTTGAAGGGCTTGATGCCATAGAACAGACGGCATTGATTGATGACACGTATGTCTTGTCCCCGGCTCAACCATCCCATGGTGTATGGTTGGGGGTGTAGTATCATTGGCAACTTCAATCTCTTAACAACCTTGGTTTAGATTAGGTTCTTCTTAATACCGTTGTAAAAAATTAAATGCAGTGGGGTCCCCTTTACCCACATTTGTGAGTGGCAAAGGCACTCCCCCTCCTCAAGCTCCTCTAGTTCTTCTAGTTGTGTTGTTGTGGTCGCGATGGTAGCAGTGGGTTCTGCATCGATGATTTGTTTCCCTTTATTGTTCTTAGAATAAGATTCCAAGTCATTTTTCAATTCTTTTTCTTTGACCTTGGCCACCAATGACTTTTTTGAGTGACATTCATCTGTGTTGTGCCATAGGCTGTTGTAGAACTCACACCACTTTCTGGTGTCTTTCTTAGACTTCATGTTACCCTTCTTTTCCTGCATATTGGACTGTATCTCTTAAGGTTGGAATTCCTTTCTCTGTCCTTCATTCTGTGAGTTAGGGTTTCCTTGGCCATGATTTTCTAGTGGTGTATTTTCAAACCCAAACCCTCGCTTACTCTGCTGCTTGAATTTCTGCTCAATTTTGACTGCATATCGATAAGAAACACCCAATGAGGAGATGTCCAAGAAATCCATCTCTATTTGGATGCACCTATGTAGATCACTTTGATACTTCAAAACCAGATGCTGCTCAAAGTCTTTGATACCCAAATTTAAGAGCAAAGTATGAAAGATGTTAGTTTATTTTGACATCGGCTGATCTGTTTTCTGACGCAGAGTCATCCATCTCATGTACTGGTCATCATAGTTTTCGACAAGGTATAACTCTTCCTTTAGGGAATCTACAAAGGTTTCCCAAGCGGGTTCTCTCTTTAATGGTGCATATTTATTCATGGTGTACCTCTCCCAGTATCCTTCCCACCAAGATCTGACATGGGGAAGGGATTTAAGGAGCGCGAAGGTGATCTTTTCACTGTCAGAAAATTTTTGGATAGAGTAATAACCTTCCAGCATATTCAACCATTTTTCTAGAGCATCTGCGTCTATCTGGCCTTCAAATAAGGGGATATCAAAATTGACTTGTGCCTTGAAGGGTGTTGCACCTCTAAAATGGCTACTTGTTGAAGATGCCTCATCCACAGCCATCGATAGTCTTCGAAGGATTTGAGCGAAGTTTTCCATCATCTCATTCCTCTATCGCACAAGGGATTCATCAAGAAACATCTTGAAAGGATCCCTTGCTCTGTCATCTCTCTTTTATTCCTCCATGAGAGCTCGCTTGGGTTGGAGAGAGTGGTTGTCCTTAAGAGAAACTAGCTCGAGACCCAACTCTTTATACCCTAACATTGTTGGGGACTTTCTCTGAGAAACGACAAGGAGCAGACTGCTTTGATACCACTGATCTGGATTATGATGAGAACAAAACCAAACAAAAACAAAAATGTAGTAGAGAACACAAAAATATAGTGAAACCCAAATTCTATTAATGAATAAGAGAGAAAAACAATGTAGAACACAAACTGGCAGAACGAGGTATTTTATCTTTGAAAAGAAAGAGATTTTGGTTATGCTTCATTTGCAACAAGATTTTCATCACACTCCATTGCATGCTTAAAGGGCCTCCTTCACCTCAATTATATATGAGAGAGTGAGAGGAGAATTATATATGAGAGAGTGAGAGGAGAACCATTCCCATGATGCATGTGGGATAAATTAATCCAAATTTATAAAATGTCATAGGCATGTAAAACAGTAGGACTTCCCGGGTGGTCACCCATCCCAGTACTACTCTGGCCCCAACACGCTTAACTGTGGAGTTTGAATGGGATCCAATGCATTAACACTATGTTGTAGGCATGTACATTAGACCACTAGGAAATCATTACATGATGTCTATAATTAACAAATGAAGATGGTATTACATTCCATTCCCTATCAAAAGGGTGAATATCATGGTTTATCAAAACCGTAGGCTCGAAATATTGATTCAGTGGAAAAGGTGGTTGGCCACCAAAATCCACTTGGATCAAAGTTCTTCCCCTCCTTTGTGTTTCTTTAGGAATTCGTTGCATTCTTCACCCTTGAATTGTATGGTGGGAATAAGGAGACATAGCATTATGTTAAATACTAGAGGATCTAAAGAGATAGGTCGTTGTCCTTGGAGTTGGATTATTCTCTTTTCTGGATTGAATTTATTTGCACACCATTGAACGAGCTCTTTGAAATATGTTACCTTTGGAACACAACGAGCAAGGGCTATGCATGAGGTTCAAACCTGGTTCATATTTTTCTCAGTAGGAGTGAGGGCCTTGTAATAGTTGTAGGCTCTCAACCACAAGAAATCTTGATCTTTGTTAAGAACCAAATATCAATATAGCATAGAAAATCCTCAAAAAAAGTACTCAACGCCTTGAAAAAGAGAGAATTTCAAATAATAATCCTCTTCAAGGGGGAAACCTCCTTTTACCCCACTTAAATGTTCAAGTACAAGATGATTCAAAATGAAAATGTCTCCTTGGTATATATAGGAGACTAGGAGGTATAATTACAACTAATGGCCTAAAGCCGACATAAATAAAATAACATTACTAATCTAATATGCCCCAATTAAGGGGATTCAAAATGAAAATGTCTCCTTGGTATATATAGGAGACTAGGAGGTATAATTACAACTAATGGCCTAAAGTCGACATAAATAAAATAACATTACTAATCTAATATTCCCCAATTAAGGGGTAATGAGGAAACATTAGGGCTTAACATTCCCCTCCCCTTGAAACAAGTGTTGTCTGCAACGCTTGAGTAACTCTAGATGCTTCTGTATAAAAAACTCATCTTCCCAAGTGGAATCCTCAGCCGGTAGTTTCCTCCATTTAATGAGATACTCTGAAATGGATCTATTCCTCAGTTGGCGAATTCTTGTGTCAGTGATGGCTTCAGGATTCAATATGATTTTTCCTTCCTCGTCAAGTTCTGGCAATATAGTTTGAACTAGGATATTGTCACCTATAAACTTCTTTAAGCATGAAACATGGAAAACTGGGTCTACTCGTGAAGATGCAGGCAGCTCCAATTCGTATTCCATAGTACCAATCTTTTGCAACACCTTATAAGGGCCATAGTACTTTGGTGATAATTTATTATCCTTCTTGGCTTGCTTGAGGGACATCTATTTGTATGGTTGTAGTCTTAAAAATACCCAATCCCCTACTTCAAAAC
>ML783091.1:219335-264923 GCA_009831015.1 Picea engelmannii | reverse complement strand
CCAAAGTTGGAGTTTCTCCATTCTTGATTCACCTTCCTTGTGTCCTCATCATGAATTTCATGGGATGCATTTTCACTTTCAGGTGTCTTCTCTGTTATGAAATTTTTCAATACTTCCATTATCTCCCCTTTTAAACCATCTATATTAGTATCCAACTTAGCTTCCATTGAATCCATCTTAGCATCCAACTTAGCTTCCATTGAATCCATATTATTTTGTAGTTCATTTATGTCCCTACGCATTTCTTCACCTTCATCAAGAGTCCAAGTAGGATTTTCTTGAGGCTTATTTGGTGTAGAAGTCCGCTTTTTGGGTGGCATGTTGGCCAAGTATCACTTTTGAACCTTGATTTTGAGGTGGTTCTGCTAGACAATATTTCTTCTGTTGTATCTCCCAATTTTCATGCCTTTTGGGTATGAAACTTTCTCTTATGTATTTCTCTGATATTTCTTCTCTGCAATGCCATAGTTCTGATCAAAATTGGATGTGCCAAGTGGAATTTACGGTAACTTCCCCACAACTTGCTGATTTTTGGCCTTTCTAGGAGATCTCACTTGTATAGTGTGCCCCGCACAAACTGATTGATATAAAATTCTGAAAATCGCACCCAAAATACTATATACTATCCACGATCCAATGCAACTAGTCCCATGCAATTTTGATACTCTAGGAAGAATTTATGATTGTTTTACCTAGAATACCTTCTTGAGACTAGTCAATAGGACTAGTCAGATACCCTATCTTACACAGGGTGTATCTACAAATTTAAGATGACCCAAAATCTGAAATTTTTACCACATATACCTTAATAATTTCTGTAAATATCATCTGGAGCTCAGGGTCTGAAACGTTACACAAAAAATTTTATAGCAAAAATTCCACAATGACTCGGTTCAGGATGATTCCAGAACCCTATCTTGTATAGGTTGTATCTCTGAAATTATAAGGTCTCAAGAGCTGAATTTTTAACCCAATGTACCTGGTCCATCTACTAAATATCCTCCAAGCCGTTCCTTTTGAAACATTGTAGAAAAAAAGTTATAGCAGAAATCCCAAGGTGTCTCAGATGTAGTAGCGAAACCCCAAGACCTTGAGTTCTGATACCATATGTTAAGAACCAAATATCAATATAGCATAGAAAATCCTCAGAAAAAAGTACTCAACGCCTTGAAAAAGAGAGAATTTCAGATAATAAGCCTCTTCGAGGGGGCAACCTCCTTTTACCCCACTTAAATGTTCAATTACAAGATGATTCAAAATGAAAATGTCTCCTTGGTATATATAGGAGACTAGGAGGTATAATTACAACTAATGGCCTAAAGCCGACATAAATAAAATAACATTACTAATCTAATATGCCCCAATTAAGGGGTAATGAGCCAACATTAGGTCTTAACAATCTTCATGTTCAAGTGTATTTAGTATATCCCCACAATACAATTTATTTCTCTTACTTGACATTATTTTCACTACTTTAAAGCCTTGGCAATAGGTGGCGCTATTGTCGATATAACATTTTATAACTTGGCATATTAGTTCTTATTTAATTTACCACGTATTTCTCTGTCGTAAATCTTATTTCAAAATTGTCAGCCTAGACGACGAGATTTTTAAATTTATTACAAGGTTTACAAAATCCTCGCCACTTTAATAATAATGTTATGTTCACACAAGTGGAAGCTAAGGTGGTTGGGTAAATAAATGCGATGAGAAGTGGTGATGTGATGTTGTGGCAGATGGAAAGTGGTTAAGTATGGAGGTGTAAAATGAAAAATGGTAAGTGAATTGTGTAGAATGTGAGACTGCGGGCCTGGGGACATACGAAGATCGAAAAGGTAAAAGGGAAAGACCCCTGCATATGAAGTAAGAAAATTGACTAAGTATGTGAAAGGGTCATTTTGTGGGTCATGGAAATAAAAGATACATTTTTTCGAACACGATATTGTGGGTCTATGGGCATGCAGGACTAAAGACATGGGAAAAAGGTAAATAGGATAGTCAATTGTCATGCATCTGCATTTCAAGAAAACGGCTAAGTATGAAAAGGGTAAAAAGTGCATTTTGGAGGTCGTGGATATTGAAGTGCAAATTGAGGGTAGCGTGATTGCGGATCTGCGGACCTAAGGACATATGGGTCTAGGATATGTTGTACTCTTGCATTACTACTACTGAATCACTTCAAAAAATGACTAAGCGTTGGAAAATTTGAAAGAGGGAAAAATAGACTAAGTTTAAATACACGAGTTTGCAAGCATGTGAACCTGAGAATTTGATGGTAGTGTGACCGTAACCTGCATTTGAAAGGAAAAAGAATCTAAGGGAATTCAAGAATAAAAGAAAAACAAAGGAAGAAGATTAAGGATAAGTATGGATGTAAAAATATTGATCACAAATGCGGATCAACAATGTATTTCCTATTTTCAAGTTTCACAACAAGTTTTAGGCTTGATGTCACACTATAAGGGTACTCTGAACTCCAAAAATCCTATGGTGCTTGACGCTATGGACATAAAAAAGAATGCCACCTAGGGGTATTTCGATGGGGCCTATCAAGGCCCGGTTAGGTCATGTGGATTGGGTTTCATTCTTTACCTTTTTCATCTCATTTTATTACTAGGAAGGCTTCTTTGGGTGTGGGAATGAATAATCAAGGTGAGCTAAATGCTCTATATGGGATCCTCAAATGCACAGTAAATTGAAATGTCAATGAATTGCATGTCCTCAATGATTCTAATTTGGTTATTAACTGGATGATGGAGAAAGATCAACTCAAAAATATATCTCTTGCTCAACTTGGGCATCGATTGAGGTCAATCTGAGCTATTTTTTGTCGGATTAGTTTTAGGCATATCCATAGGGAACTCAATTCTATTGCATATTCTTTGTCTAAAGATCATTTATTGTTGAATGAAAATCAATTAATATTGGAGGAATTTCTTGATGGAGAGGTAATCTCCAAAAGTGATTGTGTATTCCATGATCTTGTTGATCAAAAAAATTGTCTTCTGGTCTTTAGGTCAATCTCACGAGGATAAACCCCCTTTATTTTTTAAAGAGGTGGTACTCCTATATTTCAAATAACATACAAGAACATAAAAATGTCTGAGAAAGGACCAGACTTATTCTTGAAATAAATATTCACATGCAAAGAATACCTGAGAAAGAACCAGGTATCTTGTAGAAAAAAAAATATTTACAATTTGTTACAAGATTATAAACCAAAAGAATTTGCATTAAAATAGGATGACATTTCCATCACAACATTCATCAAAATAGAACACAATATTCAGCAAAAGGGAAAGGAAAATATGGACCACATGTGGCATAGAAATATAAATGATCATTTCATTAAACCAAATAAATATTTTGATAGACACGCATCTGAAATATCATGATTAAATTCAAATTCTTGAGAGATCAATAATGTCATGTCCCAAACTAGTTCTCTGGGAACCTCAAAAATAATAGATGTATTTAAATAAATAAGCGGTAATGTCTTGGGCTACAAATAAAATAAATTGTGTTTGTCCTTCAAAGAGGACTGGGATGAGGCTCCCACGGACCATAAAATGAAAGAGAGACCTGGAACAAAAAAGAGAAATAGTCAAGGTTCAGCCTTAGGTTTCACAGGTTTTTGGGAATAGAAAAGGAAAAATGACAAATGATTGAAGAAGAAATATGGCAAGGGAAAAAATAAGGTTGTTACTTAACTTAATACAATGGAAATATTTTGACCCTTTACTTTCTTGTTGAGACGTCCTTTGTAGATAGGTGTTGATGTGTTGGAGGTAGCATAACTACTATAATTGTTTCATGTTGATTTGTCTCGGTAATTTTGACCAAGGATTTTCTTAATCATTCTTCTATGTACTCCCTCATTGGAGCAATCATTATTTTGTGCTTGGTTTTTATCTCAAATAATTCATTCCTCGTTCCTCTTAAATCAATACTCAATTGGTGCAATGTGTCCTCGATATCATCATTCTTATTAATGTATCATACAAGCCACCTTTCTACCTCATCCTCGGAGAATTCAATTGAGTCACTAAAGTCACTTGCCCATGAAACTTTTAATACTTCAAGTTATTCAAATAGTTTCTCTTTATACATATGTATATTATCCATTAATAAATTAGGTCCATACAATTCTTTTGTAATATCAACAAGTTTTAGAAACAAGTCACCTCTTTTGTTTTCACGATATCTAATTCAGACAACATTTCTCTTAAAATTTTAATCATTTTCAGCCAACAAGCGTTAATTTTCTTCATTCGGATACTAGATGGAAGGTTATGTTCTCTCCTGTGGGTGTCTCTTAGACTTGAAACTTTTTCCACAAATGTCCCCACAACTTCCTTGTAAAAACCTTCATGTTTCTCTAGGTTCTTTTAGAGATATTCTCTTAAATGCATAATCCTTGTTGAAAAACTGGTTGGATTTTGTGTTAGCTCCTAGATTTCATGGATTAGGTCTATTCTTTTCTAGATTCCATCTCCCACATTTTTTCTCACAGTTAACAACATACTAGAGGAACGTTTCAATTTGCTACTACTTTCTAGGACGTACTCTAGGGTAAGTGTTAGTTGAATTGTAGTTAAAGGTTCAACAAACAATGGTTTCAAAATTAGAGTTTTATTTAATTCCTTTATTCTTTCTCTTAAAATAAAATTATCTTTCTCAATATCAACAATGGATTCTTTTAGTGCTTTGTTGGTTGTCTCGTGAAATTGTACAAGTTTTTAGGGTGAAACCCCTTGGAAATCAATTTTTGATTTCCATTTTTCGGATTTTCTTATTTTTCATGTTAACTTTCTCTATTAA
This sequence comes from Picea engelmannii, assembly GCA_009831015.1. Taxonomy (NCBI): domain Eukaryota; kingdom Viridiplantae; phylum Streptophyta; class Pinopsida; order Pinales; family Pinaceae; genus Picea; species Picea engelmannii. The sequence continues at coordinate 260,102 of ML783091.1, read as the reverse complement.
CAATTTCTTAGAACTTTTATGGTAGGCCAAGTGGTGCAATGTGATGGATTCTTCTTCAAAGATATTTGGTTCTTGAGTAACCAGAGCTTCAACAATTTCCCTTCTTTCCAACAATCTTTGCTCTAACCAACTAGGTTCCTTTATCACTTCATCTACATCCATATCTCAAGTACTCTCCTCAATTTCAAGTATTTCCAGTCTTGTTTTCTAAGTCTCTCTCTTTATTTTAGCATAAGTATGTACAACATGGGATTTTTCAAGATTTTTCTTTGTAGGATCTTTGTCATCGCCATCATCTGAATTTACAGCAAGTGTTTTTTTTTGTTCTAGACCACTACTTATGGGTTTTTTTTATAGCAGGATTAATTCTCTATGAAACACTTGGTGAGTTAGGGTTTTTTCTTGTTGTTTCTCTACCCTTTTGTTTGTAGCACTCAACTCTTTGAGATCAATCTGGACTTCTTCAATTGATGCCTTGGAGATATTTTGATTGTCTCCTCCTTCCTTGAACTATTCAGACTTATAAAAATAAGAAGAGTATCCCACCAGGGACATGTGTGCAGAAAATAGGTCACTAGGGTCAAAACCCTCGATGCATTTAGCTTCCTTTAAAACAAGTTGGTCAAATTGACCTACAAATTCATCCAAGTGAGAAATATTCTTGACAACAACTTCTCCAAATATCCAGGGTAATGCAATGAACTGCTTCTTCCTTTTTTCATTGAAGGAGCATACCCAATACATGTATTGTCTACACACTTCTGTGACAAAGAGTTTATTAGATACATAAAATGGAAGCAAGAAGGGTTTCCCTTGGAAACTGAATGGTCTCATAAAACTATAATCCTCCATGGTTTAAAAAAATCCTTTCTCGACAAGAAAGGGGGCGGTTTCAAGTGAAAGTCTCAATGTAGTAGGACCAAAGATTATTTTTTTGAAATCAGAAACAAAATTGTTGTGGACCACATAAAAATTTTATTGAGTTTGTGTCTCCATAAGGTTGGATACCAAACAGGGATTGTGTTAGGGACCTAACCTACCTAACCCCTCAAGTGGGTAGAATAGTATATTTCCATGTAATAAAGGTCAATATTAATAAGTCCTAGCAATAAGGAGGAATAAGTCAATTGTAAGAAGACCTAGTAGAAGTTTCTGCTTCTAGAAGGATCTTCCTCTAGATTGTTCTTTTGGACAGATAGATTTAGTATAAATAAGAGTAGATGGTATGGAAGTTTTTTCTTGGATATTATTGTAATAGAGCTCTACTCTATTGCAGGTTTCCTCCTTAAAGAGGAAAGTTAAAATTGCTACAAGGTGCTCTTTCTAGTGTTATTCTAGTATTGTTATGGTTATATCATTATGTTCTTCCATTTCTAGCTAAAATATTTCTATTTTGCATACTCTTTTATATCTGGAATACTACAAGTGGTATCAGAGCACTTTCCTTAGCAGAAAATTGTGGGTTAATTTCTTTCAGGGTAGAGACATATTACGGTGTCTAAAAGCTACAGATATTTGTCGTTACGTGCATAAACCCGCAGTCGGGGAGTAATACAGGTAGGAAATACAAGAGGTACTCAAGTGCACATATGTCGGCCACCCTTGTAACCCCTGTGTTGAGGAAAATGTATAGAACACTTTGTAAATGTGTTGAACCTGCACATAATAGATCTAGATAAACAATAATACACACATTTGCAAAGAGAATTGGAGAAATAAGAAGAAGGAGAGAAAGAATGAAAGAATTCTCATTAACCATATTCCACACTCAAAGAGTAAATAATTTACAATAGATATCGGATACATGAGTAACTAATGAGCCATAGTGGTGGTCTAGAGTTATTTGGACACACACCAACAGTTACAAGAGTGAACTGCCACCTAGTCTAGTCTCTTAGGCAGTTACGGGAGTGAACTGCCACCTAGTTGAGTTAACTAGTCAACTAGTCTCCAGTTAATTGACTAAACAAAGAGTAGTAAGGAGTTAACTTAGGAAATCAAGGGTAATGCGTCATTATAGTGATGATCCCAAGGAAAGTGTGCATTATCATGGTGATGATCCCAATGTTGCATGGTGACAAAACCAATGCAGCATCTAAACTCAACTCAGCTAGTCAAACTGAAGTGTCAACTGAAAAAGAAGATTCTCCAGGTGGAATATTCTCCCCTAAAATATAGGAGACTGGATAATTACTAATTATGAATAATAAACAAGGAAAAACCTTAGGAAAAAAAAATCATAGGTGTGTGTGAAGTAACTCCGACACCCCCCCTGAACATCACTATGGTGAAAATAAAGAATGGGTCCCGACAACGAGGCCACGTTAGGTACCCAAATACAAAAGATACACTGAAATAAATGATCAAAGAGGGAACCCCCCCCCCCCCCCTCAAATTACAATGCATAAAAAAATAAAAATGAGAAGGAACAAAAAGCAGTTGTTAAGCAACCGTCTCCTTCACTCTAAGAAGACCTCGCAACTGTGCAAGTTTGTGCTCGTTGAAGATTTTGTTGAAGATGTATATGTCTGCATGGATATGATGAAGTAGATGCACCATTGATATGTCCACACATATCCACTTTATTTTCTTTTAATGTAAAATATCCAAATAAAGTTTGGATGAAATTTTGAAAATCGTGCGGTCGTTTCCGGAAAAATGCTAAAATTTTGTTGATTTTAAAATGATCATAACTTCACTTCCTGGACTCCATCTCAGACGATTTTTTTTTAGAAATTGGACATTTTCTCGAGAGGAATTCAAATATCCAATTTTTTTCTGCAAATTATTATCATAAAATATTAGAATTGAGTCTTATGTGTGCACCTCCCTTTTTTTCTTCTGAGATGCATGCATTGTGCATGGAAAAGTGTCTGCATGTGACTCCTGAGATGCATGCCATATATATTCCACATGAATTTAATAAAACAAATATGAAATGGAGTAGACATAATCTTCAATTAATGGAATACAAATTTGTGCAAATACTTTTGTAGAAGACTCTTCATAATAAGAGGCTTGATCTTCTGATGGTTTCTCTTCTGGCTCTATCTTTCCAATCTCCTGCATGAAATATTCACAATATTCATTATTCCCAAATAGAACCTCCAATATGGTCCATAATTCATTTGGATTTGATTCTTGTGAGTCATAATATACTTGGTGGAGAATTTCTGGAGAAATAGACAAGAAGATAAGTCCTATGGCCATATCTTGTCTATTGAGAAAGCCATTTTTCTCATCGGCGTAATCAGGCTCTACTTCCATTGCCATGGTTATTTGGTATAAGCCTCTACTTCTGAGAAGAAGTAGAATATTTGGCTTCCACTCCAAATAGTTATGAGGAGTGAGAATTATTATCGATGAGTAAAACATAAATTCCATATTTTATGCGTTCTTCAATCTTCAATACCTGCAAAAAATAATTTGGTGTAGTTTTTGCTTAGAAGTCTGTCGGCTCTGATACCATGTAAATGTGTTGAACATGCACAGAATAGATCTATCTAAACAATAATACAGACATTTGCAGAGAGAATTGGAGAAAGAAGAAGAAGGAGAGAAAGAATGAAAGAATTCTCATTAACCATATTCCACACTCAAAGATTGAATAATTTACAATAGATATAGGATACATGAGTAACTAATGAGCCATAGTGGTGGTCTAGAGTGATCTGGACACACACAAACAGTTATGAGAGTGAACTTCCACCTAGTCTAGTCTCTCAGACAGTTACAGGAGTGAGTTTCCACCTAGTTGAGTTAACTAGTCAACTAGTCTTCAATTAATTGACTGAACAGAGAGTAGTAAGGAATTAACTCAGGAAATCAAGAGTAATGTGTCAGTCTGGTGATGATCCCAATGTAAGTGTGCATTATCATGTTGATGATCCCAATGTTGCATGGTGACAAAACCAATGCAGCATCTAAACTCAACTCAACTAGTCAAACTGAAGTGTCAACTGAAAGAAAATATTCTCCAGGTGGAATATTCTCCCCTAAAATATAGGAGACTGGATAATGACTAATTATGACTAATAAACAAGGAAAAACCTTAGGAAAAAAAAATCATAGGTGTGTGTGAAGTAACTCCAACACACCTTACTCAACCATTTTTAGATCTTGCCTGGCTAGGACAAGTTAGTTGGGAATGTCACCCGAGATTTACAGCCTCAAAAATATTCACTCAATCCACGAGTATTAATTACAAGGATTAAGGGTGATTTTATAATTTGTATATGTTTCAATGTAAAATAAAATTTATACAAAGATACTTAAATGTATACATATTTTACAATAAACTAAACATGGAGACCAAAAGCGAAAGAGTAACCAAGTCATGAAAACACATGTATGAGACAGAACACCAATCTGATTTTATTTCAGCATAAGATACCAAAAGTGTATTTCTCTTTACAAACCCATGCAAGGGTATGGCCCAAAGTCAAATTTAGATATCTCTGATGGGTACCATACAAAAAGACTCCAACAGTAAAATAAAACTGAAATCAATGATCTGAATCAGCTTGCCACAAACTGTTGTTATTTTGACTCTGCAAGATATTCTTTATCATCCATGAAAATTAATTCACAAATAGACAAGAATACACAAACTATCAAGGATGAATCAGCACCTCTAAAACAAGCGGCTGAAAAGTATAATTCAGTTCTAAACCTTGTTGTCTACAATGAGACTGTGTTGTCAACAAGAGGGTTAGGCTTTCAAGTAAACTCATAAATGAATGAAAATTTAAACTGTCTCATTTAACTAAAGAGAAAACCTTAGTCTTGTCTCTCTCTCCTTCTATTTCCCCTTGTCTCTTCATCCAATTGAGCTTTTCTTCTTTCCCAATCAATTGAAGTAGTTCAACTACTTTATTTAGTTAAGTCAAATTGACTTAACAAATTAGTTTAGGAGAAATAAATAATAATAATATATAAATAAGGGTCTTAATTAATAATGACTAAATAGGTGGGACCCCTTGTGACTCCCATTATTTCTTCTTGTTACCATCAAATGCAAAGTATAAAAAATAAAAAATAAACATTTAGACTATATAACACCCTTGTAACTCTCGTGGATATCACTTGAATTGAATATTAAATATCATCCATAATTTATATCATATCCCAAAATCAATATATTCACATTATCCACAAAATATCCAAAAATAAGGCTTGTTGTCCAAAACATACTAAAAACCATTAAATGATGTCCTCATCACGGAAAATCATAAAAAAAAAACATTTAGAACCCATATTTGTTGCTTTGCAAAGCATATTTCATCTTCTCACTATTGTCCCCAACTAACTTCTCTTGAGTGGACTTTGGTTGTTCAAACCTTTCAAGTTGTATTTCACTAATCACATGGGAGAAGTCATCCTTGAGGTGGAGGTGGGAAGACATATATTTAGAGTCAGTGGATGGACTAGAGGGGGAGGTCGTTGCTTTTCCTTTGTCTTACACAGGTTGTGGAATGTCGGTTTTTAATCTCTTGCTAACATGCAAGGATTGTACTGGCAAAATAGCAGGAGAAATTTGAACATTGGGGTTAATTGGTGGTGGTAAAGGAAATGACACAATAGGCCATACACGGTGGTGGGAGATAGGTTGGTGGACAATTTCTTACCAATTTTCATTTGTGGGGACTTCGGGCTGCAAAGAGACATGTGGAAGAACGGAAATACCGGAAAAATTATGAGGCTGGAAAGGGGGTCTCTCTGGTCGAGGGTGAAATATCCCAAGGCCAACCCAATTAAAGAACCCATATTGAAATAGTTGGTTTAACTCTTGCGGGTCAACTTCAAAATGAACAAAAAATCTAGGCCTTCTATGACCTCGATTCCAATTTCCCCTACCTCTATTATTTCGACCATTGTTACCTCTACTGAAAAAACTCATCCTGTAGCAACAATTTGACAGTCATGAAGTTCTTAGTAAACCATACATGAAACTCTACTTACATAAATCAATAGTTGGCTCTAGAATTTACTACAAGACATATGCAATCCATCCATAACATGTCATTCATTAATTGTCACGTAAACAGGGAATTGATATGGTTCACGGGAAATATGAAGGGCTTTTATTTAGCGAAAAATGATATTATGGAGGGGAATTAATAACAAATATTGTTCAAACAATTAATAAAGAAATCAACTGTGTATATAAATACATTGAGAACATCAGTCCTCAACCCTTGCCACTATCAACTTTTCTTTTATTTCCACACAGACCCCTCTTCAAAACAAATAACACAGAACAGGGAATGAATAAATGAAATTGGGATCGTGAAGGGGGTGTAATTAGTGAAAAATAGTAGAATGGGGGAGGGGGAGGTATATTATGGATATTGTTCAAATAATACGTCAACCATGCCATCTCTAATATCAATCTGCAATCAAACTTTCTTACTGTTCAATTTTTTTTTTTAATTTAAGCAATACTTTGTTCCAAAAAAAACAACCCAAAACTGATGCTTGCTTCACAAAAATGCTCACTTGCCTCAGAAATGTATTACACAGTAACTAATTTCCCAGAAATAAAAATAACCATAATAACAATACTTCATGTACATAACGGAATATCATAATCACCACAGTAAATACAACAACAGCCTTGAGGTGGACAGGATACAACCATAATAACAAAATCAGCAAATTCCTCAATACCCACAGGGTTTTGTGAAGTGCCCCAAAACAATCCTTGTATATAACCATTATTTTAATTGAACCATATTTCATCAAACTTCCTCATCTTATTTCATTCTGGTTTGCAAACCTCATTCAAGCATCACATAACTTGTAAACATGTGCCTTTTGCAATTACAATAAAACATGGCAAGATTACATTATAACAATAATCCGCCCATTGTTATCGACTTCATAACTTCATATGGGCAGACTGTAACTTCAAGCGAACTAGTGAGTCCAATAATCCCTCATACTTGCATATCAAATGACCAATCAAAACCCGTGCCCAAACAAAAGAGCATGAAACAGTGTTACTCATTGAATTCTGAGTAAGAAACACTTCCATGATAATGCATAGGGTTCATTGCAACAGTGGACAGTAGGTGGCAGAAGAAAGCGGGATGACAACTTGAGGGTTTGGCCCAAAAAGAGCATGAAATAATATTACTCTCTACACAATACTCCTCATTAATACTCATAGAGTTGAGACTATGTGCGAGCGTAATATCCTCGAAGACCACAATCTTCACATACATGCAGAGTATCCACAAAATCCCACAGGCAAGAGGCAAAGAGAACCCATTTTCGAATAGGGAAGAAAACCCAAAACAAGGGACCAGAAGAAAAATAGGCTCGAGAGTCCTCAACCACATTAGTTTCATAACAAATTACGAGTAGTTACACCAATAAAAGGTGCCCATGATTCTTTTAATGCCAATGGTCTCACAATAACCACCACAGGAAAACAAAACTTGAAAATCAACCAACACACAGTCGAATTCATTTTAATAGCTTTGTAAATACACAAACTGCGAGCAAACAAGAGCCAACTATTGACTTAAAGAGCAGAGCAATTTTTCATGGATGGCATAGCAAGAAACCCCATACCTGTGTAAAATATTGCTTAAGCAGAAAATACCAGCTTGTATGCCTCCTCCACGACTGAGCAAATCGGAGCAACAGCAACCAACAGAGAAAAATGCAAGAATGGCTAGGGTGATGGGCTCGAGGTGAGTTTGAGTGACATGCATTTACTGCATGTCTCTTCTCCCTTCCCACTTTCATTCATGGCTAGTACGAGCCATAACCATTATAGAGTTCATCACCCTTTAACATTCAATTCGATTAATGCATCCAACTATACCAAAGTATCCATATGTTCCAATATAACAATGCGCCAACTATTGTGGCTAGCCCCAATTCACATATAACAATTTGCTAGGGATACAACCAATCTTGCCATTAAACCAAGGCGCACAACAATTGTTTATAAACTCCAATGTGACATAATTCAAATATTTTGTTGTGGATAACATATTCCAACATGGCTTCCAATTCAAAAAATGCATGTACCCTTGTGGTATGAAGTCACCACATCATACATATAAATTAAGCATGGAGTTTAGGTCATGTCTCAAAATAAATGTAACATAATAATACTTGTGAATGTCATATAAAAGCAAGACCATTCCCTTTTAAATCAAATCGCATTTATCATCATATTTGATTAATCATTCTTATTGATATTTTAAATGCAAATAAACTATAGGGCTCATCTTAGCCAGCTCATAAGAATGTAAAACATAATTGTTATTTCTTCGTCATAGTTACGCAAGTTTCACCAGGGGTCCCACCTATTAGTATTTTATTAAATATAGATAAATAATAAGTCATAAGGCGTTTGCAACCATTTACAAGCAGGTACCCTATGTTGTGCTTTTGAGAGTCGAAACCATGTTGGTACCCCTTTGAGTGGTAGTGCATCAGACAACACCTGTATACTAATCGGCCTAGGTCTCTTGAAGCCCTCCATAGATAAACCGATCGGTCTCTTGACTGTTATAGTGCCACCGAGAAAAACACTCGGGAAGATACTCTCTAGTACTTGGGTAGTCGAGTAGTACGGCTAAGGGAATGATCTAACCTCCTTAGTTGGTGCCCTGAGATATTGGGCTAAGTACTACTATTGTACCTCTCATGTATATCAGAGAGCTATAGCATAGGGAAAGCCCTTGTCTATAGAAACCCTGAATACCCTAACCCTTGGGATGGAAATAAAAACATAACAGACAAGATATATTGTCGCGCAATTGTTCCTTATGTATTTTGGTTGCGAAATTACTACACATTTATTCATGTTAATCATTTAGTCATTTCATCACTACATTATTATTCAGGCCGAAGTACAACTCCGCAGGAGTTAAAAAAAAAAAAAAATGAGTATAGTGCTCCCACCGGAACACTTATTTGGGACCTATCATATTGGATTCCCCTTTTCTCCCTAATCGCAGTCATACCTTTCATTTTTAATCCTTTTTTTTTCAGTGGACCCGAACCCTTCTCAGCTTCCCTATTTTTCCACCTATTCCATTATATTTCCCTTATCGCCCTGATCGTCGTGGTACCTATCACTTATAAGTCCTTTTTTGTAGTTCCACCCACCCATTTTTCCTTACCCACACTTCCCCTCTCCAAATGGCCACCACTCACAACCAAGACCTGCAAGCTTCCATCAATCAAGTGGCGTCTAAGATTGGGTCTACCAATTCCCACCTTGCACAATTCGAGACTCAAGTCGAGCACAAATTTGACACCATGGAAGCCAACTTCATGAACCAATTTAACACCCTCCAGTTTGTTGTCAACCAGTTGTTGAATCGCCCTTTGGGTCCTTCCTCCTTGGACCGACCCCATGTTGTTGATTACTCTCATTCTCTTCATTTTCAATCTAACTCCTTTCAGCATGACCCTTGTCTTCCTCACATCAAGGTCAATAAATTTGATGGCTCCGATCCTACAGGTTGGGTCACTCAAATGGAGCATTATTTTTCTCTGCAGAGTATCATTGATGAGTTGGCCAAACTTCGTTATGTTGTCCTCTATCTAGATCCCGAATGATGGAAATGGTGGCAATGGCATAAAAATTCACATCAGGGGTATATTGCCTAGACCCAGTTTGTTGCATAACTCTATGACCTCTTTGACACTGATATCCACTATCTCGATCGTTTGACCAAGTTGAAATAGTCAGGAACAGTGGAAGACTTTATAACTTCTTTTGAGCATTTGGCCTTTCGAACCGAGGGTATGTTAGATTCTTTCTTTCGTGAATTCTTTATCAGTGGCCTAAAGGATGAAATCTGATCCTAGGTTCTCATGTCCCTCCCTCAAACTTGGTTGGAAGCTACTAAACGTGCTAAAGAGGCCCAACAAGTTGTTTTTTCCCGGAACAAAAAACCCTCTTTTGTTCCTCACCCTCAACATACTAATCCTAACCCCCTGTCACTCCCCTCAAGGTCCATAAATTACAAGTCAAAAGGAAAAGGGTGAATTCTCAACAAGAGGAAGAAAAACAAAATGTACATGAAGATGACATTTTGCTTGATAATATGGACTTGGATGTGGATATTGAAAATATATTATTTCCAGATAATGAAGAACATGCCCAAGAAAATGTACAGCCCCTTGCATCAGATGTTCAATATGAAGTATTATTTGATGAAGAACCATTTTCTGTGTAGAACGTTTCATTCGAAAAAGATTCAAAGAAAATCGTTTTTCAAAAATACCTCAAAGAGTAAGAGGGGAAAATCATGGTCTACCATTGACACCTTAAACATGTTACCCTCAAAATTATCTTCAATTCACAAGGTCACAGGAGACACATTGGACTTTTCAATAGCTAATATGGAACAAGAAAATGTTTGGATAAAGGAAAGAATCAAGGAATTGGAAGCAACCCTCATGCCTCCACCTATTTTGGCTACCCCGATTTCCATGATTCGGCCCGATACAAGTATTCAAGGAATTCCAGAGCTAAATTCAAGGGTTAAAGGAATTTCAAGTTTGATTGTGTCCATTCGACATTTCGTCAAGGAAAATATAAAGAAAAGAATGTCATTAATTTTAGAATTATGGGACTTGGCAAAAATCTTTGCCTCTCTTGGCCTCAGAATCTAGAATACTAAAGAATATTTAAATGCAGACTTAAAAAATGATGAAGGATTTTGCAAATATGGGGTTGCAATGTTCGTAGAGAAGGACTTGGCGATGACGAACCAAAGAATAAAACAAGAAGAATTTCCCTCCCAGAGTGGTGTGAAGTAATTAAAAGCATTATGGCTCGAAAGAGTTAATACATTAAGGGGATTATTGAGTCAATTAAATGATGTGTCACGAAAAAGGATGGAAGCGTATTCAAATATTGTTGGCTTGGATATTGTCAGTAGCACCATCGAAATTTTGGACCCAAAGATAATATCATGTTCAATGCTCATGACCCGATAGCAGTTTGAAGAACAAATCGAAGGCATAAAGAAAGCATCAGCTGAGAAATTTGATAGCATAGTTGAGTTCACATATGATGAAATTGACAGATGGCTTGTTGAACATGCTAATAAAAATGAACATATTGAAAATATGTTGCAAAATTTATTTATCAACTATAGAGAAATCGAGGATGAATTGTTTAATATCAAGGTGAAACAAGAAGTAATTGTGGCTCTATTAGGGGATTATATTGAAGAGTGGTTAAAAACGTTTATTGCCAAGATTTTTGAAATACCAACGGAAGCAGTTACAACTGTCCACATAACCGCAAAGAATAAAAGTATAAAAGGCACAACAACAAGCAAGTAAAAAATGAGAGAGTCCACATAGTAGGTCTACATTGAATCACATATTCCCTCTTTATCATGTTTTCATCCAATTATGTTTATTCTTTCATTAGAAAAACATAACCGAATTCTGATAACTTCTTCTTGTCTTCTTTCTAGAAACTGTTGCTCGAGTTCCGCTCTGCTCTTCTTTCTTCAAAATTATTCTTGTAAATATTTATTTATGGTATACGGGAGCCCCAATCCCAGTCCTTTATGGACAAACGCATTTAATTTCAACCACTATAACAAACATTATTATTTTGAGAAATCCCAGAGAACTAATTTGGGATTGATTTTGACTATATTTTATAATTTTGAGTTTTGAATATAAAATATTTGAAGTCAATCTATCAAAATCGTTTTTTTGATCTTCATAAGTAATACTCTTTCAAATTTCTCTCGTGCAATAGACCATTTCTTTTTATGTTGAATGTGATAAAATATTTATTAAACTATGATGGATGTGAGGATATATGCATTTTTATTTTCTTCCATGAGTGATGTTTGAAGTTCCTCGTCCACTTCCAGGAATCATTTTCTTTATATACATATATTTATTTTTCAGCATTTGAATTTTCTTGAACATTGAAAACTTGGACTCATGTTATTTGACATAGTCCTATATTATTCTTGATTTGAAATTTCAATGAAGATCATAAGCAAAAGAGGAGTATCGCCTCTCTAAAAATGAAGGAGGATTCATATCCTTGTGAGGTTGTAATTTCGGTCTTAAAAGATTCAAACGTCAACATTTTTTGCGACCATACTAGGGACTCAATTTTAAAGCTTGGTTTTTAAACCACAAATTTTTCATGACTTTGCCTCAGCCTAATCAACCTCAACTAGAAATCGGATTGGGAAACCAGAGAATTAATTTGCATCAGTTATATAATCTTACCATAACAACAAGTCAGACTCGAGAAGAGTTAGAAAGATCTTGGCAAACTTGTGTTCAAGAAGAAGAACGACAAATCCTCATAAGACAAAGAAGAGATGAAAGACAAATCCAAAGTGTTGGAGTTTCTTCACACACACCTAGGATTTATTTTTCCTAAGGTTTTTCCTATGTTTATTAGTCATTATTCAGTCTCCTATATTTTAGGAAGAATATTCTCTTCAGTTTTCACTTCAATTTGATCAGTTGAGTGGAGTCTAGATGTTGCATTGGGATTATCACCATGCAGCATTGGGATCATCACCAGCTAATGCACATTATCCTTGGGATCATCACCAGACTAGTGAATTACCCATGATTCCTTGAAATCCTCCTCACTTCACTCTATTTCAGTCAGTTAATTGAAGACTGATAGACTAGTTAACTCAGCTAGGTGGCAATTCACTCTCGTAACTGCCCGAGAGACTAGACTAGGTGGTAATTTACTCCTATAATTGTTGGTGTGTGTCCATATCACTCTATACCACCACTATGGTGCATTGTATTATCCTCCAATGTGCATTGGTCGATTTATACAGAGTATACCATTTGTAAATTATCAATTATTCATTTGGTTAATGAGAATTCTTCCATTCTTTCTCTCCTGCTTCTCTTTTCCTCTATTTTGTCTGCAACTATGTATGTCAATTCCCAACTAGATATATTATGTGTAGGTTCAACACATTTACATGGTATCATAGCTTACAGACTTCTATGGAAAAGGCACACCAAATTATTTTTGCAGACACCAAAGATTGAAGACAGTGGAAAACTGGAATTTCCAAAATAATATATTCTTACACCTTACAATTAATTTGCATGGAAGGAGAAGATGATCATGCATCTTCTAAGCAGAGGATTGTATAGGTTAACAATGAACATAGAGACAGAACCAACATCAGCCATAGAAAAATCCAAGTATCTAAATCGAATAGATGAAGCATTCGGAACAATCTGCAGTCTCATTTCTCCAGATCTCCTTTTTCACATATCTTCTTGTAAAACCCCCAATGAAGCCTGGACCACCATGGAAGGAATTTTTTGAAAATAGTATGAGATGAGGGAACACATGCTTGAGGTGGAATTGCTGACATTGGATCCAAAAAATTTCGACAATCTCCAATATTTCTTTACAAAATATAAGGATTTACTGTTGCAACTCAAGGATTGCGGGGTTGATAAATCTAAGGAGGAGAAATAAATGGTTCTCACAATTCTCTCCAAACTTGGTCTTGAATTATAAGTGTTTGTATCCACATTCCATTCAATTAGATTCACCTCTGGAGCCACCTGGAAGATTCCTTCTCTTGAGGAATTTTTCGAATCTCTGACACAAGAGCAAACCAAGCTCATCAGCATGGGAAAAATCAAAGGCCCAAAGGCACATGCACTCATTGTGAAATATGGAAGTAGTCATCAATATAATAAATCTAAATATAAAGACAAAATGAAATCTCACGCAAATCCAAAGAAGGAAGGGTACTCAAAACCCTTCAACGATGCCTTCGGATCCAAAGGTGGGAAGGGAAGAAAAGGAGAGAAATGCACATATTGCCAAAAAGGATTCCATCCAGAATCCACATGCATCCAAAAATAGATAGATCTAATGACTCAAATACTTCAGCAAAACAACCTTGGATATCGCATCCTCAAGGGTTCCAAGAAGAAGAAGTCAGAAGATCAGAATCCCAAGAAAGGCAATTCTAACCATCCTTTGATTGCCATCAACTCCTCTCTCGGTGCTTGGATTGTAGATTCGGGAGCATCACATCACATGGCTGCCACAAAAGCAGTCTATTATTCATTGGATGCATGCAAAGTTCCTCCTATTCTGATGGGGGACAACTCTTCAGTCAAGGTCACCGGCAAAGGAAGGATTGAACTCACCAACGGAAGCTTTGAGAATGTGTTGCACGTTCCCAAACTTTCCGTCAATATTATCTTCGTGTATAAGATGAAAAATTTTGGCACCAGAAAGAAATTCATATTCACACCCAATGTAGTGTACATCTATGACATGAAAACCAATTCCAAGGTTTCTACCGGTGAGGTAAATCATCAATCTAGGCTTTACACATTTTCTGAATTTATTGAACCAGATTATGCTTTGTTGCTTACCCATGCTGATGAAAGCAGTAGGATATGGCACGAAAGGTTCAGGAATTTAAATTTCAGATATATGCAACAACTTATCAAGTGAGGATTGGTTTATGGTATACCAGACATCCATTTCTCCGAAGGAATCTGTGAGGGTTGTGTTCTTGGAAAACACCCTCAAAAGAAATTCAACAAAGGAAAGATTCAGAGAGCTTCCTCTCCTTTAGATATTATCCATAGTGACCTCATGGGACCTTTTCTGCATCCATCAATCATCAAAGCAAGGTATGTTCTCATTTTTGTTGATGACTTCTCACACTTCACATGGATTTTCTTTCTCAGGCAAAAACCAAAGGTCTTCCAACACCTCAAAGATTTCAAATCCCTGGTTGAGACACAGTCAGGAAAGAAAATAAAAGTCCTCTGAACTGATAACGGGGGAGAGTATGCCAACCATGAGATTCAGAATATTTTTCATGAGACAAGGATTCAGTTGTAGCACATAGTTCCCTATACTCCACAGCAAAATGGTGTTTTTGAGCGGAAAAACATATCTCTAATGAGATGGCATCTCGCATGCTACATGCAAAGTCACTTCCATAGAGATTATGGGCCAAAGCACTTAATTGTGCAACCTACATCCAACACATATATTCCCATAGATATGTCAAGGATAAGACCCCCTACGAGGCTTGGAGCGGCCTCAAATCGGAAGTGACCCACTTTCATATTTTCGGTTCACATGCATGGGCTCAAATTCCCTCTGAAAAGAGGAAGGCACTTGATCCACAGAGCACAAAGTGTATATTTTTTGGATATCCCAACGATGTGAAGGGATACAAACTCATTGATCTTTCCTTGGACCGGCACATCATTCAACATAATGTCAATTCGAGGAAAGTGTCTCGCATGTACCTCAACAGCCGCATGCAGACACCTTTGTTCTTCCACCTATCAGAGATGATGAGCATGCACATGTTGACTCTTCTTCACATGAGAGTTCTGATTCAGAGGATTCAGATGATCCATATATAGAGTCAATACATTCAGTTGCAGAGTCAGTGCATCCAGATGCAGATGCAAAGCTAGAGCAGAGGCCCAAGTGGGCCCAGGCTAGTCTTCAGGATGCAGGGGATCTTGTTGGTGATCTAGCTGATACTAAGAGGAATCGATCTAATTTCGAGGAGCCACCTCTTGCACTCACTTCCACTAAACCATTTCCACCCAAGCATATTTTCTTGGTTCAGTCTTCAAATAGACAGTCTTATGGTGAGGCTGCTAGAAATCCCTTTTGGGAATCTTTCATGCAGGAGGAGTACAACTCCCTCCTTGAGAACCAGACTTGGGATCTGGTTCCTCTTCCTTCAGGAAGGAAAATTTTCAGGCGCATATGGTTCTACAGGACCAAGAGCACAGTGGATGGACATATTAGTAGATACAAAGCCGAGCTAGTTTCCAAAGGCTTTCAACAGGTGCATGGCATTGACTATGACTATAAATTTTCTCCAGTAGTGAAGATGGATCCCATATGATTGGCACTTACAATTGCAGCATCCAAGGGATGGGAATTCCATCATATGGACGTGAAGAATTCATTTCTTCATGGTGATTTCTCTAAGGAGATCTATATGGAGTAGCCCCAAGGATTTATGCAGGATTCATCTTTGGTCTGTCAACTGAAGAAGTCTCTTTATGGACTCAAGCAGGCCCCAAGGGCATGCTATGCTAAGATGGACTCCTACCTGCTATCACATATCTTTGTACATTGTAAGTCAGACCCAAATGTTTACATGCTCAGGACGGTTGATTCACTTCTACTCTTAGTTATGTATGTTGATTATTTGTTGATCACTGGTTTCTCGACTTCAGTGATTGTTGCATTCAAGAGGGTTCTGCATGACAGGTTCTTGATGACGGACATGGGTCCACTACATTTCTTCCTTGGACTTGATATCATTCAGGGTGCTTCGGGCATCAAACTATCTCAGGCCAAGTATGCACGAGATCTCCTTGAGAGATTTCACATGACAGACTGCAAGTTTGCTCCGACTCCTTTCCTATCAAGAGTCAAACTTGAGGATGGTGGGGAGACTCCATTGGTTGACAGCACACTGTATAGATAGCTAGTAGGGAGCTTTTTGTATCTCACACACTCCATACCATACCTCTCCTATGCAATTGGCACAGTTTCCAGGTTCATGCAAGAGTCGCATGAGCTACGAAGGATGCAAAGTGTATCCTTCGATACATATAGAGAACCATCACCTTTGGGATTCATTATGCAGCAGACTCTACATTGGACCTCATCGGGTTCACTAATTCTGACTGGGCTAGTGATAGCACTGATCGCAAGTCTACATCTAGTTACTCACTCGGTCTTAGTTCTGGGCCTATATTTTGGTCGAGAAAGAAGCAGGCTTTTATTTCTCTATCTTCAGTCGAGGCAGAGTACAAAGGGGTAGTTAACATAACCATTCAGGCTATGTGGCTATAACATTTTCTAACTGAGTTGGGTATTCATTTTCATTGATCGATCATCATCTAGTGTGACAACTGGAGCACTCTGAAGTTCTGCAGAGATCCAGTTCAAAGGCAGCGGACGAAGCACATCGAGATCCACATGCACTACATCCGGGACCTAGTACACGAGGGGATCATCGACCTCCAATTCTATCCTTCAGCAGAATAGACTACAGACATCTTCACCAAGACCTTCACTGAGCAAAAGTTCCATTCTCTGCGAAGTCGTCTTGGAGTGAAGGACACAGTTTCCTAGCAACTGTCAATTCTTATTTTTACGCGCATTGTACCTTGAGGGGAGGGGGATTTTCCCATGAGGTTTTCCCTCTTTCCTCGCTTTATTTTAGTGTATCTTTTGCATTTGGGTACCTAACATGGCCTCGTTGTTGGGACCCGTTCTTTATTTTCACCATAGTGATGTTCAAGGGGGGTGTTGGAGTTACTTCACACACACCTAGGATTTATTTTTACTAAGGTTTTTCCTATGTTTATTAGTCATTATTTAGTCTCCTATATTTTAGGAAGAATATTCCTCTAGGGAGATTATTCTCTTCAGTTTTAACTTTCGTTTGATTAGTTGAGTGGAGTCTAGATGGTACATTGGGATTATCACCATGCAGCATTGGGATCATCACCAGCTAATGCACATTGTCCTTGGGATCATCACCGGACTAGCGTATTACCCATGATTCCTTGATCTCCTCCTCACTTCACTTTGTTTCAGTTAGTTAATTGGAGACTAATAGACTAGTTAACTCAGTTAGGTGGCAGTTCACTACCATAACTTTCCGAGAGACTAGACTAGGTGGCAGTTTACTCCCATAATTGTTGGTGTGTTTCCAGATCACTCTAGGCCACCACTATGGCGCATTAGCTTCTCCTCCAGTGTGCATTGGTTGAGTTATACAAAGTATATCATGTGTAAATTAACAATTATTCATTTGGTTAATGAGAATTCTTCCATTCTTTCTCTTCTCTTTTCTTCTATTTTCTCTGCAACTGTGTATGTCAATTCCCAGCTTGATCTATTCTATGCAGGTTCAACACATTTACACAAAGAGCTCAAGCACAAAATAGAAACTGAAGTTGGAAAAATATAAAGGGCCAATGACCAGAAGTAGAAGTAAGCAGTTGCAAGTTGAAGAACATCTTGCTGGAGAAAAGAAGAAATATCTAGAAATGGGTGATCGAGAAGAAAGACATGAAGAAAGACGAGAGGAAAGACATGAAGAGAGATGAGAAGAAAGGCGTGAATAAAGACAAGAACCAAGGTATAGAATCCCAAGGAGGAGGGTAATAGATTCTCATATGAACATCTGGGGAGAACAACATGAGATACCTATCCTTCCAAAGGGGACATTCAAAACATTCTCAAGGGATGGAGCGATTGATCCAAAAAGACATGTAGATTTATTCTTGGATGTTTGTGATTTCCATATTATTGAAGATGATGATGTGATGGTAATATTATTTCTCCAAACCTTGGATGATCAAGATTATGAATGGTACATGTCACTTCCTGCAAGATCAATTGGGTCATTTGAATACCTTAAAACAATGTTTTTGAATATGTTTTCTCCTCCAGTTGTGTATCACACTCTTCTCATTGACTTTACTCAAATTTGTCTGAGGAAAAATGAAAGAATTCAAGATTTTAATTTGAGATTCAATAAGACATTGCATAAGATATCAGAAGAAAAAAAGGTAGAATGCTCCAATAATACTCGGCTGTTAAAATAATGTTATGCCTTCTAATGTAAAATTTTCTATTAGAGCCTCTCAAATTGAAAACCTAGATGAAGCAATGGGTAAGGCCACAAAGATGGAAGAAATTATGTTTGAAACAAGAGTTGACCCTAATATTATTCTAGGAAAAGTACAAGGACAAATAGATAATTTGGCCATTTATGATCAGGGCACATCAAGTTCAAGGAAGAATGTGGATCAAAAAACATGACATCTCAGAAATCAAGGAGTCGGAGCGGGTTTCTTCAAAGGAACCATACCAAATGTTAAAATTGACCATGTTGTTGCGCAAGAGACAAAGAAAAATATTGAGATTTCCCAAATGAACAGAACTATTAGGCAGATGTAGAATGAAATAATTAGATTGAGAAGAAATGAAAACGTCATGCTTGATTCAAGGATTCCAGTTATAGAAAAAAGAATAAATCATGCTCAAGAACAAAGGACAATAATTGAGAACACTAATGATCAACAAAGACAGAGGATCCCAAGGGAAACTAATCCCAATGCAGTAATACTAGAAGAAACTTATGATGAACAAACTGTTGAAAAGGAGGTTGGCTATATTCAAGAAGAAATTCTTGAATCTGTAGAGATGGATAGATGTGAGACATCCATGTACATATTTGAATAAGATGAAGAAAATACTATCTCGCAAGACAATCTTGTCCAAACACGGGGACAATTAAATAAATCCAAAACAAACGAAAATGTAGAAAAAGAAAAAGAAAACACATAAAAAGACAAGGAGAAAGCGAAGAATAAATCGAGTGAACTACGAACAATGATCAATACGGTAACATCCCAACTATAATCCCTAATTTAATTGATGCTTATGTAGATATAATGTGTGGCTATGGACAAAGCGATGTAATATGTGAATTGTATTTCCTTGTTTTATTAACAAAATGTGATGCCAGCTATTAAGGGGACATGGAAAAGAGATGGGGGTTGAATTAATCCACAAGAGGGGGAAGTGTCTAAGATAATGGCCAAGAGGGGTCCAAGGGGGGAAATACTCATGTATATTAATTTAACCCATTTTCCTAAATTTTCTAATGAACCTTTCCATTTCAAATTGAGTGTTCCCAAATCCAATCATTGAATACATGTAAGAGTGTGGGTGTGAGTGGTCACATCCCAAAGTTATTGGGGACATGGGGGTTGAGCACAATCATCTTGGGGAAGAGTGTGAGTCAAGAAAGGCAAGCCAAAGAGAGGAAATCCATATGGGTTGGGACAGTAGTTTGATAATAGTCAAGTTTTGTGCATGAGAGGAAAGTAGAGAGCAAGAAACAGAGCTTGAAGTTGATGTAGCCATAGAGGGAAAATTATAGAGCATGTTGCAGAGTAATTGGAGTGAATTGGAGCTGGAAAACTGAAGAGTCAAGTGTTCAATACGGAAGTATGAACTCCTATGTGAGTTTCACTAAAACATCAAGTGTTTATTGTTGGTTTGCTGATAGTTTTCCTAACATCATTTTCCCTTGAGTTCTTAGTTGCATGTGCCAGAGAGACCCTATTAAAAGAATGGCACATTCCTTGGGTTAATCCAGATAAATGGATGGTACATCCCTTGGGTTATCCCTGATAAATGAATGGTGCATTCCTTGGGTTGGATAGGTCAAGAGGAAGAGAGCTGGTGGAAAAATTAGGATAGTTGTAGGAGAATATCAGTTGGGTTGAGAGTTTTATGAGTTGTCAATGGAATGTGAGAGACCACCCTCTTTTGTGGATTGATAGCCTAAGCTCGAGGGTAATTGGTTGTTAATATTTGGAGAAATTAGTATATGGTTGGGTGGAACGTTCGTCCCAAGAAATTGGTTGCACAATTATTGTGAAAATATAAGTGTTTTATCTTGTTGTTGTGTTAAATTATGTGTTTAATTGTTGTGCATGAACTCTGTGTATTTGGAAGTGATTTATATGTTGATGTAATGAGTTTTTTAGCTACATTTTATCTTGATTACTAGCATGGTGTATACGATTCTAATTTGTGGCTATAGACAGTAGCTAAATGTGTTTTAATTTGTTGTTTAAAGCTACAGGAAATGAGTTAATTGTAAATGAATTAATTTAGTTAGTAGAAATTGCGTTTGTATGTTTATTATGCACCGTAATGTCCCTTGGTTGAACTAGGGGAAGTTACATTATGGTATCATAGATCTAGTTCAAACATCGGGCTTCTATGGGCCAAGATGGTGGCGAATTCATGAAATTTTTCGTTACATAAGGGAACAAATTCACGGTCTGGATCAATCAGAGAAAATTCGAGATTTTTATAAGTGTTAAAGTTCACCAAGAGAAATCGTCGAAGGCTGATGGTGTTGTTCCTGAGTTTATACTTAAGACTGCAAAGTATAATGTCAAGGAATCCGAAAAATAAAGAGAGTTTAAAATATGAAAAGAAAATCAATTCTTTAGGGAAAGAAGCTATGGCTGATTTCTGAGTTGTCTTTGCCTAGCTTCCCAACGTTCCTGGATGCTTATGTCATGTTCAATCACTGCCCATGAACGTTCAAGCTCAACCCAGGTGTTAGCGGTCTCTAAGATAGTATTAAACAAATTTAATGCAATGATGGTCTGATCCGCGAGACTGGGCTCAATATTAGGTTGTCTTGCAACTGGTACAGTCATGGAGGAAAGAAAGTTAAAAGGTCTATTATTTTTTATGTTTGGGTTTTCTTGACTTCAATTATATGAGGAAGGCTCCTAAAATTGAATTAATGATATAACAACTCAGAGGCCATTTTATGTATCTGAGTCAAATTTGAAAATAATGAGTGTGATGAGAGAAAAACATAAAGCTGTTAAAACAAAGTGAGGCATCAATCACAGAAGAATCTCACTATGATACAGAAGAAGAAAAATGGATGTGAAACCTTTAATGAAGCATAAAATGTGGTAATCTAACTAATTCACGGGTCTTGTATTTGCTAATAGCCAACACAGAGGAAAATCTGTAAACAATCAGATAACTAAATGAACCATATAACCACAGTAGATGTTGTACTAAGTTGTGATTAAGCATTCATCAAAGACATATAAATAAAGATACTGGAATACGAAAGAACAGAAGAACACATAACTCAAGATTGACGAAATATGGAGTCTCTGGTCTGCATTTGTCTTAATTCTTGAAAAGGATAGATCTCTCTATTACAATTGGCCAGGAAAAATCCCTCTTTTAGTCTTTTGAAACTATATTTATACAAAAGGTTACCAACCCTAGACGGTTGGAATTTTCCTTACTCCTAGATATTAACAGTTACAAAATAAAAACTTGAACCATTTCATTTGGTTCCTTTCTATCTCTCTCTCATACCGGAAGAATGGGCATGCATGTGTTACTTCATTATTTCTTTGAAGTATTTCCTTCACCTGGCTCGAGACATTCGACGCACCTGCATAGAAATTGTACTAAAATTCTAGAAGGATCTGTCACATCCTTTGCCTCAAAAAGATATAGCTTTCTCTATAATTTCAGCAACTTGTCTTCAATCTTTTTACCTTCAAAATTTATTGACTGCAACTGTAAATTTGGCTTTACGATCTGTCTATCCATTTGAGTGACATCAACCTGTTTCAACTGTGAAATTTCAATCTAAGCTTCATTTAAGATTTCTTTGATGTCTGGTTGATGCTTTACAATATTGATTTGTCCTGGTACTCTAGCACAATCGTCCTTTCCAATGCCTAGTGATTTTTTATCTAGCAAATCAAAAGCCTCTTCACAATCTTCCTTTATTTCTTTGGCCATTTTCTTACTCTCAGCTATATTGGCCTCCCATGCCTTTAGTATGATATCACCCCTAATTTGTTCTGCGACAGTCAATCTCGGAGTTACTGGTACCTCTTCTCCAGCTGAAGATACGACTGCCTTTTGAAAGGTGGTTCGGGCCACAGTAGCCTCTTTTTCTCTAAAACCAATAGTATCTAATGATTGACCCATCTCCCAAAAATAATCTTGGATGATCCCTACCTTAGAAAATGGGATTTGTTGTACTACTTCCAGCTTTCGATGCACTTCCAGTGCCTGGGCTTGAAACACTGCTATATTTACAACCTGGATTTCAGTAGAACTCAATTTAGCTTGCAATTGCCTTACTAATTCTTCTTGTTGGATGACCTGCCCTTAACTTCCTTGATCAGTCTTGTGTACTTCTTCAAGATCATATTTAAGTTGTTGAATTTCTTGTCTATCTTTGGCTCTAGCATGTTCGATTCCTTTGTTGACCGCATTTTTTATATTATTCTCTGTATTCCTTATTTGATCTCACAGCTGATTTATCATCTGATTCCTCTGCCTTAGCCTTTCTTTCAGATTATCAACAGAGAATAAGTTGGCCATTGCAAAAGATCCCAAAGAGCCTACCACCTCTGTAGAAAAATATTCTTCTTCCAAATTTTTCCCATCTAATAATACTTTGTGCTTTTTTACCATTTCACCCTCCCTCATGTGCATTTCTTTCTTCACCACAGCCTTTCTTTTCTTACTGAAAAAGAACTCGGTGGGAGGTATCTCTTTGACATGGATAGGTGTGAAATAGCTTATGAACATTGCCTCTGTGTTAGGGTTTCCTTTGGTGAACTATAATGGTGTGACAACCTCAATAGGGTTGTCGATTTATGTGGATAACTTTTTCTCGGTTTCTTCAGTAGTTGATTTCTCAGGTGAAGACGGCGGTCTATCTTCTCCATTCTTTATTATTGTCTCTTTTTTATCTTTGCCCTAGTTGTCTAATATCTCCATCTCTAGGATATTTCCCTTATGATTCGAGAACTCAACTTTCTCCAGGTTTTCCAGGGTTTCTTGTTTTGTAGAGCTTCCAACTTCTGGGTTCTGGGTCTCTGTTTGTTGTGTATCTGGAGATTTTAGGCTTTGCCCTTGTAATACTTTAGGTAGGCCACTTCTTCGGTGTTTTTGGAAATTGTAAAACTCAGCCATTTTACCAAGTAGCAGAGCTCGAACTCGGCTTAGAACTTCTTGGTAAGATCTTACCCCTCGAAACATTTCGTCATGAGGGGACTCTTCATGTTCATACCTTTTGAGATTGCAACCGGCCATATGGTTTCCCACGACCCTCTGTGGGTTGTGCTTCTTGAATTCAATGTTAACAAGCTTTATCTCTTCTAAATTTGCAGCCTCCACCTTGGAGTGACTGAAATCCAATAAGGAAAATGAACCAATAGACAAAGGAAAAGATGGCCATACCTTTTTCTGCATGGCTTTTAGCTCTTTGCTAATCTCGCTGAGTACAGTTTGTCGTGCAACTTCACGACACACCAGTCTATCTGGTAAAAATTGTGGTAATGCATATGGAGGGACCGAGCACCTGAAAAATATGATATAGGAGAAATGTTCCTCTATGTACCAGTATGCCACTTTACCCAGGTTAACCATAACCTTGTCTGAAATTCTTGGCAATGGGTGACCAAATATAACAATATGCATTGGCACCACTACCCAATTACAGATTTCATAAAAGAAATCTTTTGCCTTGTCTTCCCAGAGCTTTAAATGGTAATCATGAATTGGTTATGCACTGTCTGGAGTCCAGCTCTAGCTCATCAGTGGGAAAGGCATCATGAAACAGATAGTGTACATAACATAAGCTGACATAAAGAATGAAGTTGGTTGCCCTTTGGTTTTCTTCATTTGGTACTCTAAGATTTTGCTAGCTAGGTTATCTGACAATATCTTTGCCCAGTCAAAATAAAATCCTTCTGCCACCGAGTGAATAATGGGAACCCATGGTAGAAAGAAATGGGTCATGTTCTCCTTTCCATAAATTCTGCACATCATCATGGCTATATACATGAACTGTGGTTCAAGTGATGAGATGGAATATACGTCGTGAGATTTGGCTCTGAACTTTTCGAGGCGTGAACACCAGTCTTTGATCAAGTCGAAAACACTCTTTCCATACTAATCACATTCCTTATTATTCCATACTAGTCGCGATAGGTTTTAATTTAGTATAATCATATTTAACTCTCTTAATTAATCGCGATTAGTTTTAAAATGTCGGGGTTTCGGGTATCCGGACTTTGAAGCCTTTATATGTAAGAGCATCCTGAATCATGAAATTGCGACGAGACTTACTCTTTGTTAATTTTACTTAATCGTTAACAAACCCAACTTAACAATTTAATACTTTCGTGAGTTCGGGTATCGGGACTTCGAAGATGCTCAATATTGAACCTTCGTACTTCGCAAAACCCCGAGTCCCAAAATTTCAAAAGCAAACCTTTATATAGATTGATTCATTAATTGAAAAGGTGGCTCCATAATCTACTAAGACATTTAAACCGTTGGATTGATCGGAAGACTTCATTTCGACGGTGATTATCCAAGTGCATTTTTGGGCTTTTTAATTTAAACAAAAATGAAATTTATTTTAGTCTAAGGTTTAGAAATATATATATGTTTCAACATAGGCTCCATCTAGGGATCTCGTCTCCTTGTAGGACGAGAAGAACATGTAGACCAAGTGCCTTTATTGGGTAAATGGAGTCATTATTGCAGTTTTGTGAAACACATTATGAATGGAAACACAAAGAAAGACTTAGGACTTCATCCATACCTCTGAAAACTTTCAAAACTTAATCATTCATCAATCTTGAATTCAGGCTTTAATTACTTCCTTCTCTTAAATTGATTTTAGAATTGCTTGAGATAATCAAAACAACCTTAATCAATCTATCAGACTTTGTTCGGTTTTATTCGCATCAAGGAGAGGTGATTTTAATGTTTTAAACAAGGAGTCCCATGTTAGCTTAAAATGTAAATCTAGCATGAAAAAAGAAATAGTTGTCAGAGTACGTTATAATACATGTATAACAGCTTTATAGATATCATAGACATTGCTTCATTGCCAGCAAGCTTGTTCAGTACCCCGGTGAAGTTATCTAATTCCCACATTGAATTTCCTTTCATCACTTCAATTAATAGCTTTGCATTTAAATGTTGAGATAAGGGAAATCATTTTACGAATTTCCTTTCATCATCTCTGTTTAGACTAGATGGGGGCAATCATTTTATGAAATTCCTTTCACCATCCGTCTTATATTTAATCAAACATGAAGTGAGGGCAATCAATTTGTACATAATAAAATATACCAGGGATGATATCCATTTATATTTTAGCAATAGAGGTATGTTAACTCACTTTGATTACTCTGAACTAATCATCTTCTGACTATCAAAACATCTTCGCTTACCAGGAGGTTTTCATGGGGAATATTTTTATTTTTTTCAGAGACTTTCCTTGAACGAATTTAATTAGTTTAAGTCTGGTAAAAGGATTAAAGAAATTAGGCTTAACTCAAACATACTTTGTATTTCAGTTAAGTCGGGAATATCATTAGAATTCTTGCATGTTCTCAAGTCGAAAACTTGTTCTTAAGCTTTCAGAGTCAAAGTGAAGCTATTTTTCTTCTTCGAAAATCAGGAAGAAAAGTTCTTTTTGTAAAAAAAAATTATTTTTTTTATTTTTTAGGTGACAATATTAACTCACATGAAGCTTCCGACAATTTCACCAATATCTTTTCTGAAAAATTGACTTGGGTTAACAAGACGAAAGTTCATACCTTGGAATTTTTCTATATTTTTTGTCAAGCAAATTGTTAGTTTATCACCTGTTTTGAGGGAGATTCAATGCGAGTATGGATTCCTGCTAGAGATTATCACCCTGTTATAACCCCATATCCTGCAATGAGACGGATCATGAAAAATGTCAGGAATTATTTGTTGATTGGAAAGCTTCGTGTTGCATATTTTTTTATATATGTATTTTTTTTTTATATTTTATTATTATTCAGTGAAATCAACTAACATGTTTCTATTTACAATGAAAATAAAGACTTACCAAAGGTCACAAATTATAATAAAAGTGAAAACCAAACTGGTATGTACAATGAAAGTTTGGAATTGTACTACTGCATGAAATGCTTGAGGTAATGCCCATTGATAGGGGCGTTAAGGATCTTTTCGTCAAGATTTTCTAACAAAAATGCATTCTTTCCCTCGGAGGCTGTAATTTTGTACGGTCCGCACCAGATCTGATCAAACTTACCATGTTTCCTAGCATCCGCTTTTCTGGCTTCCCATTTTACAACCAAATCACCAGGGAGAAATTCCCTATCTTTATCTTTTTGGTCAAATAAGGCTTTCATATTATCTTGATATTTCTGTAGTTTTTCATCTACTTCAACCCTATTTTGCTGAACTTCAATCAATTGATTTAACCTCCTGGTAATGTCATTTGGCTCTTCTTTTGAGTCTTTCCAGATTTTCATTACTAGAAGCGCTAGATTTATGGGCAAAATGACGTCAATATCATATACCATCTGAAATGGACACATTCTAATTGACCGTTTTGTGCCTATTATGTTAGCCCATAAAGCATATTTTAAATTTACATGCCATGCTTTCTTATTTTCGATCAGTACTTTCTTAATTATAATGATCAGGCTTTTGTTAGATGACTCGGCTAATCCATTGCCCTGAGGATAGTAGGTTGCGGAGTGTCCTAGCATAATGTTATACTTTTGATAAAAACTTATCATGGCCATGGAATTGAAGGCCTAAGCATTATCAGTAACTATTTTTCGAGGACAGCCAAATCTTGATAGGATATTCTCCTCCAGAAAATTGATCACTACTGTGTTTGTTGCATTTTGCATAGGAATAACTTCCACCCATTTATTAAAATAGTCTGTAGTGGTCAGAATCCATTTATGTTGAGCACTCGAGTGTGGATGGATTTCTCCAATAAAATCAAGACCCCATTGTTGAAATGGAGCTTCAGTTTTAATTGGAACTAAAGGCAATGCCAAAATTTTCTGCTTGCCTGTAAACAACTGACAAGGATTACAAGTTCTGACTTTAGTGTTTACATCAGTGAATAATTTCAGCCAGTAATACCCAGCTCTTAATATTTTATAAGTCATTTCTCTCCAAGCGTGGTGTCCTCCACACACTCCTTCATGGAATTCATTTATAACTTTTTATGTTTTGGATTCTACTAAATAGCTCAGTAAGAAACCCAGTGGATCTTTCCAATATAATTTACCATCTACAATACAATATTTTACAGCGTGTAACTTCAATGTCATAGATTTATATGGGTTTAGTTCAGTGGGGCACTGAAGGGTCAGTAAATAATAAACAATGTTGTTGTACCAAACTGAAGAAGAGAATTTTTCTAGAATTTCAGTTGTGGGCACAGTGACATTGAGTTCGTCTATCTCTAAAAATCCTTCATTCTCTTGCAGATGATTTATTCCGAG
This sequence comes from Picea engelmannii, assembly GCA_009831015.1. Lineage (NCBI taxonomy): Eukaryota > Viridiplantae > Streptophyta > Pinopsida > Pinales > Pinaceae > Picea > Picea engelmannii. The sequence continues at coordinate 232,163 of ML783091.1, read as the reverse complement.
TGTTTTCAGATTTGATTCAGCCAACAATTTATCCAAGCCCTGACCTTTAATAAGTTTGGTTGGTTTAACTTCTAGGTTGAACTCCTGAATTTTGGCTAACCATCTGCCTCTCCTTCCATCGTTATTAGGTTGAACTAGTATATCCTTATTAGAACCAGTAGGTACATAAGCAATGATCTTTGAATGTAGTACATAAGTTCTGAAAGCTTTGAGGGCTTTCACCATTGCGTAAGATTTCTTTTCCAATATTTCGTATTTTAGCTCACATCTCTAAGACTTTTACTAAAGAACGCAATTGGCTTCTCAAAACCCTCATCATTCTTCTGTAACAATACTGCTACAATAGTATGCTTGGAAGAAAATGAAAAAAACAAAAAATCTTTCAAATAATAAGGACTTGCCAGAACTGGTGCTTCACCTATGACCTTCTTAATAGGTTTGAATGATGCCTTAGCCTCACTTGTCCACTTTACCTCACTGTCCTTCTTGAGCATATATGTAATCAATTTTACGATTTCAATGAAATTCGAAATGAATCTTCTCAAAAAAAATATTTTCCCTAAAAACGACTGAATTTCTTTCCTATTCTTGGGAATATTAATAGTATCTATTGCTTCAATCCTTTTTGGGTCAATTTTAATTCCATACCTAGATACTATATGGCCCAAGAGTTTACCTTCTTGCATTGCAAAATGAGATTTCTTGGGATTCAGAGACAAACCAATTTTGCGACATTTTTCGAAAGTTTGCTTGAGGTGTACTAGATGTTCTACATCAGATTTAGAAAAAACAGTTAGATCATCAAGATAAATAACAACAAACTTATCTATTTCTCTGACGAAGGCGATGTCCATGGCTCGTTGGAAATTTTCTCCTGCATTCATTAAACCGAAAGTCATTTTATCATACATAAAGGTACCCCAAGGGGTAGTGAATGCAGTTTTCTCTTTATCATCTTGATGTTTTGCAATTTGATTGTAGCCTGAAAAGACATTGATCATGGACATCCTATTCGCTCCAACTACTTTCTCTAAAACGTGATCCATTTTAGGAAATGGATAATTGTCCTTAAGTGATGATCTGTTTAAATTTCTGAAGTCTACACATAGTCTGATTTCACCATTTTTCTTTCTTACCGAAACTAAATTAGCTACCCACTCAGATATTGATCTTGGAATCTAGAAGTTTCTTTACTTCTTTCTCTATTACAAGTAGCAATATAGGGTTAATCTGTCTGAGCTTCTGCCTGAATGGTTTGACACCTTGTTTCAGAGGAATTTTGTGTTCCATTATAGTGGTGTCATAAGTTCTTAATTTGTCCTAGGACCAAGAAAAAACATCTTTATACTATCTAAGCAACTCAGCATACTTACTTTTTATTTCAGGAAGAAGGTACTTAGATAATTTTACCAACCTAGGAATTTATTTGGTGCCTATATCACAATCTTCGACTTCTTCTGGCTGAGGCTGTAAAGTGGACTTCAAAGGAATGTCGTCATGATTAAATAACCTCTCTAAGGGGATCATGCCTTTGGGGATCTAATTATTTTTCAAAATAATCATACGATGATTAGCAACCTTATCTTGAAACTCTTGAAGATCTTCCCCTTCCTGCATGATCCAAGCAGGATCATTCTAATTTTCTTGGTCGACATGTGTTTCGGCAAAGTCATCCACCATTTCTAAAAAAAATTGATTTGTTCATCATCCTCGAAAACCTGCCAATGTTGTATATTATTCAGTATGGAAGGTCTATGTCTCATCTCTATATGGTATTTAAGTTTGAAAATCGTTGGAGGCACAAAGGTTGAGGCCGCTTTAGCCAATGAATCTGCCCGTTGATTCTCAGTTCTAGGGATGTAATGAACATTAACCAATGAGAAAAAAAAATCAATTAGATCCCAGGCACAGTTTCTATAAGATATCAACCTTGGGTTGTTAGCCTGGTATTGACGATTAATTTGTTTTATGATCAGTTCAGCGTCACCATAGACTTCTAAGTTCTTAATCTTCAATTTTCTGGCAGCTTCTAATCCTAAGACTAGGGCCTCATATTCACATACATTGTTAGTGTAATCTATGTCCCACTGTAATCTGTAATAAAAAGTAATAATGAACTCATCGTCGGGTGCCAAAAACAGCACTCCAGCTCCTGCTCCTTCACAAGATGAATCACCATCAAAATACATTTTCCAAATTCCAGAACTATATACATATTTACTTATCTTTTCTTCTTTTTCTTTTTCTATACAATTTTCTTCTATACATACATTCAAATCATCATCAATGGATAAAATACAATTCCCTAAATCTTGATAGACAATATAAACAAGGTAGTTATTTGGGTTCAGAGGATCACTTACCGTAAACGCCAACCTTGTTTCTTTGTACAAGTGTGTGAACTATCCTCTGAAGATCGGGATTGTGGCATATGTCATGTCGAGTTGGAGGGATCCTCCAAGTTTGGCAACCCAAGATCTGGATAACAGCATGCCATACTTTGGAGGTATATCAGCGAAAACCACATCCATGAGAATGCTTTTTACAGGAATCTATGCAAGATTAACTACTAAATATTTTATCATACCTATACATTTAACCTTTCTCGAATCAAAAGAATATAAATCTCCATATGGTCGAGTGATTTCGAGACCAAGTCTATACATAATGGCTTTGGGCATTACATTGTGAGAAGCTACAGAATCCAACATGCAATTATGGATCAGGTGATCATGCATAGTTAGCGTAATATAGAAAGGGCTGACAGTATCTCTGGCACCTTCAAAATGTCGACCAAAAATTATATTAGGCTTATCGTCTTCTAAATTTATAACGTCAGCCTGACTTTCATTATCTGAAAAATTAATCATTTTAGTGATTTGATTTCTGTATACTGGGTTTTTTGCCAATTCAACCAAAGGTATAGGGATTTTGATTTTATTAATTTCATTTTCTAGACTGAAATTTCTTGTCATCTTATCAACTTCTCTGGTTTGGATTTCTATCCCCTTCCTTTCTGGTTTATTAATTTGTGATGTTTTTGTTTCAGCCACAGGAACCTCCACTTTCTTTGTATTAATAACTGGTGTTTCTGTTGGCTTTGTCTTGGTAGACTGGGTGTCAGCAGTCTTGGTTTTAGAAGTCTGTTTTTCAGAAGCTTTAGAATTTGCTCATCTGTTTCCCCTCTTGGCAGAATTTTCTCCGGTGGGGCGGTCGTGATATGCCTATTTCTAGGCCTTAGATTGTATTTATGTTGGAGTTCAGCCGTTATATTATCAACGATTCCTTGATAAGTTGAATCTTATGTAATATTTATATTCTTGTCATTTTCATACCTATATTTTGTATTTAAAGATTTTTCATAATCGTGTCTAGTCAAATAAGGCTCTTGATAATCATCGCCAAGATTATTTATATCTTCTTCTAACTCCTCAAAATTTTGCATGTCTTCTCCTCCTATAAAATTTTCATTCTTAAAGGGGACCTGAATCTTTTGTTCTTCATTCTTAATTTGTCTTTGTTGTATTTGAGGGTTAGGATTCCTTCTGAAATCTTTTCTAGGGAACTAGTCATTCTTTGATTGGTCCAATTCCATTCTCGAGATTTTATTCTACAATTCTTTGATTATTCTCACCATGTCATCCATCTTATCTCTAAATACCTCCCAGATCCAGAGTCTCCTGCTTGTTCTCTGTATCGTCTGGTTTCTTTATTTCCCATTTCAAATTTAACCTTTAACTTTCTCAATGCCATCATGTTTGATTTGATTTCTACAGCGTCATCCTACATTTTAATGAGATCAACATATCTTCTTTCTCTCAACAGTAGAGCGAAATCTGGATCAAAAGCCCCAGCAAAAGTTACTTCTGTTGCAGGTTGGGAAGGTTTAACCTTAGCTGGAATTTTATTATATAATTTATTGAATCTTTGGGTAAACTCAAGAACTGATTCTAAATTTTTCTTTCTTAAAGCTCCAAACTCGGTTAGATAATAAGGATGATCTTTCATTTCTCCCCATTGTCTGAAAAAAAACATTTTATAACTCATCATATGATCCTATGGATCCTGCTGGGAGTCCTCGGAACCAGGTCCTCACCTGTCCTTCAAAAGTTTGAATTGGGAGTCTTGAATAAACATCATCATGTTCAAGACCAAGGATGTCAGCAAATTGATCAAAGAAATTGATGTGTTCGGTAGCAGTTATATCTCCTTCCCCCATGAACTTCGACAGGTTTTTCATATAATTTTCAGGTAGATCATGGAGAGGGACTAGGAGAACCAAAAGGGGCATACCTAGCAGCTACTTTGGCAAAGATTCTAGGGGGTGGGGGTGATACTTGACTGCCCCCTCCTCCCCCGGCAGCACCACCTCCTCCAGCCCCAACCATTGATAATTTAGAGGGTGAAACTTGGAGATTATAGAGAATACTTTTAAAGGTGTGTGGTGACCTTTCGGTTACGTTTGGATAGAGCATAAAGGTTTCAGAGAACTGACCATCGGGAGACAGGAAATTTGAAAAATAGGGAACCAAAAAAATAGGACTGGTTTCTTCGGACACACAGGATGTGTACACAGGAGAACCAACAAGAGTCGTGTCAAGGTATACAGTATATTCTTTTGAATTCTGAGAGGTTGTAGACTGAATTTTGGGAACTGATGAAATTTCAATCGAAGCAGGAAGTGAGATAGCTCTTTTACCTCTATTGGTAAAGGAGACGGTTGGAAAAGTTCCAGCTTTAAATTCAAGTAACACCAACTCAGGTTCTAGGGTTTCGATTCTATCGATGGATGTTTCTCTGAAAAGGAGTTGGGTATTCGACTGTTCAAGTAGATCCTTATTAGTTGACTGTGTGGATTTAGGTTGATAAATCTTACTCATTGATGAAGCAGTTTGTTTAAGATATCTTCTTGGTTTCAAAAGTCTTTCGGGGTTGGATACAAGCGAGGTCTGCTTATCGTCTAGATTTTTTCTGGTATTTTTTTTATTAAATGCCAGTTTATTAGTTGTGGAGTCACCAAGTGAAAGATAAAAGTTAGCCTTATAATGTATTCAATCTTTGTTCACTATCAATGAAAGAAAATTTACCAATGTCATTCATCCCAGGGAAAAAATAACTTCACTTCTTTGATCCCCGGCAACGGCGCCAAAAATATGTTGTTCCTAAGTTTATACTTAAGGATGCAAAGTATAATGTCAAGGCATTCGAAAAATAAAGAGAGTTTAAAATATGAAAAGAAAATCAATTCTTTAGGGAAAGAAGCTATGGTTGATTTATGAGTTGTCTTTGCCTAGCTTCCCAACGTTCCTGGATGCTTATGTCTTGTTCAATCACTGCCCATGAACGTTCAAGTTCAACCCAGGTGTTAGCAGTCTCTAAGATAGTATTAAAAAAATTTAATGCAATGTTGGTTTGATCCACGAGACTGGGCTCAATATTAGGTTTTCTTGCAACAGGTACAGTCATGGAGGAAAGAAAGTTAAAAGGTCTGTTGTTTTTTATGTTTGCTTTTTCTTGTCTTCAATTATATGAGGAAATATCCTCAAATTGAATTAATGATATAACAATTCAGAGGCCATTTTCCCTATCTGAGTCAAATTTGAAAATAATGAGTGTGATGAGAGAAAAACATAAAGCTGTTAAAAAAAAGTGAGGCATCAATCACAGAAGAATCTCACTCTGATACAGAAGAAGAAAAATGGATGTGAAACCTTTAATTAAGCATAAAATGTGGTAATCTAACTAATTCACAGGTCTTGTATTTGCTAATAGCCAACACAGAGAAAAATATGTAAACAATCAAATAACTAAATGAACCATATAACCACAGTAGATGTTGTACTAAGTTGTGATTAAGCATTCATCAAAGACATATAAATAAAGATACCGGAATACGAAAGAACAGAATAATGCATAATTCAAGATTGACGAAATATGGGGTCTCTGGTCTGCATTTGTCTTAATTCTCGAAAAGGAGAGATCTCTATATTACAATGGGCCAGGAAAAAACCCTCTTTTAGTCTTTTGAAACTACATTTATACAAAAGGTTACCAACCCTAGACGGTTGGAATTTTCCTTACTCCTAGATATTAACGGCTACAAAATAAAAACTTGAATCGTTTCACTTGGTTCCTTTCTATCTCTCTCTCATATCAGCAGAACGGGCATGCATGTGTTACTTCATTATTTCTTTGAAGTACTTCCTTCACCTAGCTCGAGACACTTGACGCACCTGCTTAGAAATTGTACTAAAATTTTGGAAGGCTCTATCACATCCTTTGCCTCAAAAAGATACAGCTTTCTCTATAATTTCGGCAACCTATCTTCAATCCTTTTACCTTCAAAATTTATTGACTGCAACTGTAAATTTGTCTTTACCAGCCATCTATCCATTTGAGCAATGTCAACCTGTTTCAACTGTGAAATTTCAATATAAGCTTCATTTAAGCTTTCTTTGATGTTCGGTTGATGATTTACAATATTGATTTGTAGTAGTACTCCAGCACAATCATCCTTTCCAATGCCTGGTGATTTTTTATCTAGCAAATCAAAAGCCTCTTCACAATCTTCCTTTATTTCTTTGGCCATTTTCTTACTCTCGGCTATATTAGGCTCCCATGCCTTTAGTATGATATCACCCTTGATTTGTTCTATGACATTCAATCTGGGAGTTACCAGTACCTCTTCTCTAGCCAAAGATACGACTGCCTTTTCAAAGGTGGTTCAGGCCGCAGTAGCCTCTTTTTCTCTAAAACCAATATTATCTAATGATTGACCCATCTCCTGAAAATAATCTTGGATGATCCCTACCTTAGAAAACAGGTTTTGTTGTACTTCTTCCAGCTTCTGATGCACTTCCAGTGCCTGGGCTTGAAACACTTCGATATTTACAACCTGGCTTTCAGTAGAACTCAATTTAGCTTGCAATTACCTTACTAATTCTTCTTGTTGGATGACCTGCCCTTGACTTGCTTGAGCAGTATTGTGTACTTCTTCAAGATCATATTTAAGTTGTAGAATTTCTTGTCTATCTTTGTCTCTATCATGTTCGACTCCTTTGTTGACCTCGTTTATTATATTATTCCATGTATTCCTTATTTGATCTCGCAGCTGATTTATCATCTCATTCCTCTACCTTATCCTTTCTTTCAGATTATCAACAGAGAATAAGTTGGTCGTTGCAAAAGCTCCCAAAGAGCCTGCCACCTCTATAGAAAAATATTCTTCTTCCAAAATTTTCCCATCTAATAATACTTTGTTCTTTTTTACCATTGCACCCTCCCTCATGTGCATTTCTTTCTTCACCACGGCCTTTATTTTCTTACTAAAAAAAGAACTCGGTGGGAGGTATCTCCTCGACAAGGATAGGTGTGAAATCACTTATGAACATTGCCTCTATGTTAGGGTTTCCTCTGGTAAATTGTAATGGTTTGACAACCTCAATGGGGCTTCTGATTTCTGTGGATAACTTTTTCTCAGATTCTTCAGTAGTTGATTTCATCAGCACCACTACCCAATTACAGATTTCATAAAAGAAATCATTTGCCTTGTCTTCCCATAGTTTTAAATGGTAATCATGAATTGATTTTGCACTGTCTGGAGTCCAGCTCTAGCTCATCAGTGGGAAAGGCGTCATGAAATAGATATCATCCATAACATAAGCCGACATAAAGAATGAAGTTGGTTTCCCTTTGGTTTTCTTCGTTTGGTACTCTAAGATTTCACTAGCCATATTATCTGACAATATCTTTGCCCAGTCAAAAGAAAATCCTTCCGCCACCGAGTGAATAATGGGAACCCATGGTAGCAAGAAATGGGTCGTGTTCTCCTTTCCATAAATTCTACACATCATCATGGCTATATACATGAACTATGGTTCAAGCGATGAGATGGAATATACGTCGTGAGATTTGGCTCTGAACTTTTCGGGGCATGAACACCAGTCTTTGATCAGGTCGGAAAGACTCTTTCCATACTGATCACATTCCTTATTATTAAAATTCACAAGAAAACTGGTGTTATAAATGAAGTTTGATGTTGCATACAATTTATACATGACATGTATGTGTTCCGGTCAAAATGACCCAACAGCTACTTTCTGAGAGTTGAATATCGTTCGAGTCGGGATATCTACATGATTTAGTGCCCATTTAATCATGTCGGTGTAAGGTAAAAGCCTCGGCCTGGTTGTTATCTTATGCAATTCTGCTTGAGCGATAATGTTATATTTGGTAGATAAGTTATCCTTTTCATTGTCGCTTGAATCATCGGGACAATTTACCACCTCATATTGTATGGTGTTGAACACATGCGTCCAGGTTTTAACTATGTTTATACTTCTGAGTGAAGTATCAGAAATAACATCTGTGTTCTGGCCAGAACTTTCACCAGCTGCGCTTTTCGTGGAGCCAGGATAGAAAATTCAGAGTTTTGTTACCTGTTACAAAGAATGAGAATGCAGATAACTAGTTATTTCACTAAGCCAGCTCTAAGAAAACAAGAAAGTGATTCAGAACTAAAACCCTTCTTTGCCTTAAACGCATAAACTGTCTGTATACCTTCACTAACAACCCGTTTAATTCCTTTACTAAAAAATATTTGGGCATTAAAATCTGATCCTATTTGGAATAATTTCCCTAAATCAGATATTAATGTCATTTATGGTCGATATCTCGAGAAAAACACAGAATTTGAATATATCTGAGTTAAATTTAAGCAATAGATTAATTAGAGTATAATCCTCATTTAGTACCTTAATTAATCACACCTAACACTTAATCAAATTTTGTGGTTTCTGGTCTCGGGGATCTTTAAAACAATTTAAACTAAGAGTTACAAAACGCAAAGTCGCGACAGGTTTTAATTTAGTATAATCATATTTTACTCTCTTAATTAATCACAATTAGTTTTAAAATGTCGATGTTTCGGGTATCAAGACTTAGAAGCCTTTATATGTAATAGCATCCTGAATCGTGAAGTTGCGACGAGATTTACTCTTTGTTCATCTTACTTAATCGTTAACGAACCCGACTTAACAATTTAATATTTTCATGAGTTCGGGTATCGGGACTTCGAAGATGCTCAATATTGAACCTTCCTACTTCGTGAATCCCCGACTCCCAAAATTTCAAAAGCAAACCTTTATATAGATTGATTCATTAATTGAAAAGGCAGCTCCATAATCTACTAAGACATTTAAACCATTGGATTGATCGGAAGACTTCATTTCGACGGTGATTATCCAAGTTCATTTTTGGGCTTTTTAATTTAAACAAAAATGAAATTTATTTTAGTCTAAGGTTTAGAAAAATATATATGTTTCAACAAATGGAAGGATTAGTCGAAATGGTGAAGAGTTTGTTTAGACCAAGAGACATCTCTGGCTATTGATGGCCAATGGTTAGGGGTTTTCTGAATCTACTGAAGTGCTTTCAATCGTCGATGGAAGTCGCCAATGGTCGATGGGTCGGTGGTCGGGCATCGGTTGATTGGGTGAAGTGTCCCAAACAAGAAACAAAACTTGTCAATGGTCGAAGGTCAGCCGAACTTGGCAGAGTGTTCGAACCAAGCAAGAGAAGTCGATGAGGGCCGATGTGTCGATGGTTCAACGTCAACCAAAGTCGACGAGGCATCCAGGTTGTCCAAGAACATCGATCGATGGTTTATGGAGGAAAGAGGATGATGACGTCATCATCCATGTGTCTTGCCACATCAACAACCATGTGTCATGCCATGTCACCCAATTTAACACCTCAGGATGACATGTCATACCACATCAGCATCCACATGTCATGCCATGTAAACAACTGCCACATCACCCAACAGAGGCAGTCGATGGTCGATGGTCAAATGGGTCAATTTGGGAGAGTGTTCGACAGTCATTGGGGATCGTCGATCACCAATGGTTTGGTGGTTGGGCATCGACAGATTCAGCGAATATTTTTTCATTCACCAATAAATATCGTCGATGATCGATTTAAGAGTTGTTTGAAAATCAGGTGTCGGTGAATTAGACTGACAACCAATGATTGGATCGATAGCCTTGGAAAAACGTTTTGCACATCTAAAGGATGATACCAATCATCGATGGTAGACAAGGTCATATCAACGGTTGATGTGTATCGTGATTTGAGATCATTCCTTGAGATTTAAAGAACTGTTATAGTAGTAAAACAATGAATTTTGTGTGAAATTATCCAAAATTTTCATATTTTTTAAGGTCATTAACTTGTGGGGTTTTTTTGAGGCCCTAAACGAAATTTTTAGCAAGTCAAAACCCACGAGAACAGAATGTACCTTGTGAACCAGCATAAACTTTGACTCTATAGCTCAAATAAAATAACTTTGAGAGATTTATCCAACAAGCTAAATGATTCGCTAAACGTAGCTCGTATGAGAAAGTTACAACCAAAACAATGAGGGTAAAATTTGGCACCAATATTACTTCCAGGCGGAATAAATGTATGCTCAGAAGTACATTTGGGGCACAGGAGAAGTCGATGGAAATATTATGACCCATAGAAGCTAGCGGCGGAGTCATATTTTGGTTATGGGTACCTGAAAATGTGCGGGAAGAGAAATAAGACACTTGTAGCATACATGGGTAAATTGAGTAAAACAACTTAAAGTTCTATGGACCATAAATTTCATTGCGGAACTTGGATTTGAGCAAAAAAATAGTTGTTGGAAAGGTCTTGAGGAGTAGAATACGTCTGGTGACCCTGAATTTTGATTTAGGAAATTAAATTTCTCATAAATTAATAAATAGATTTGTGTAGCAGTAAAAAGAGTGGAATTGTAGCATGTAGTTGTTGTAACATTTCACTCAGAATTAATATTGAGGCATGAGTACAGTAGTTGGGAAGTTGTTTCAGGGAGGAATGCATCCAAAAAATCAAAATTTTAATTGGTGGAATGTGTCCTTCATAAATTGATTAAGAAATAACATGTATTATATATCATGAAATGTTTTATGCTATGCATATTTCTAACAATAATTATTATATGCACATTTCTTGCAGAATTAGAGGTATAAAAAGAAAATTTATTTCTTATATGAGGACTGGAGTCATGGAAGATGCTCAAGGATCTTACAACCATGAGGAAGATATTAGAGTTCTGGATGTCAGCATGGGGAATGTTGAAACAGAGTCAAATGGAAGAATAGATAGGTTGTTGGATTAGTGAGAGGGGGGGTGAATCAGTAATAGTGTAATTATAATCCTTTTTCTTCAAATGTTATATCAATGTAGAATTATTATCCAATAATGAGCAATAAGAAATATAGAATCACACACATACACAGTACACCAGTGTTTTACGTGGAAGCCCAAATCGGGAGAAAACCACGAAATGCTTTTTCTTATATGTCTTGAAGAATTACATTCATTGGAAGCACCAACTTCCTTTGTTTTCCAGCTACAACTGGAAGGAGGCTCCAACACCCTAGTTTCTTAGGCTACAACCTGAGGGAAGCTCCAACTCCCCAATTCTCTAGCTACAAACAGAAGGAGGCTACAACCCCCAATGTTCTCCGACTACAACCACCTATCCTTGCCCCGTCCTGCCACCCTGAAGTAGAAGTAGAATGATGGAACCACTGTCACACTATCACTGTGAGATATACCGATGTAAACTTGTACAGATAAATCTAAACCATGCATCAACCTGTACCTCAACCTGCAATCAAACTGTACCATAAACAAGTGCATCAACCATACACCAATCTGTAATCAACCTGTACCATAAATAAGTGCATCAACCATGCACCAACCTGTAATCAACCTGTACCATAAACAAGTGCATTCAACCATGTACCAAGTATGTTCCAATCATGTGTCAACTATTCATCAACTATGACTCATCAATATGTACCAACATCATCAACTATACACCTCATGTATGTGCACCAACTCATCAACTACTTGTCTCAACCATGTACTCAACATGTACCACAACCAAAATCCCTCATCAATTTCATCATCCAAATCTGATTTGTAGCTCTATAATAGACATGGTGTATATGATCACATTCCTGCAAGCCTTCCTTAACTTTAAAAACAAGAGACTATCATTTTCATCAAACTTTTCTTTAGTCTTACATGCCTAGTTTTGTATTAGTCAAAAACCATAACTTGAAGTAATCATAACTTTGAACCTGTAATGTATAGATATTTGAAATGGATACACAATTTTCTTCAGTGTTTTTTATGCAATTCCTCCAAGTGTCACTACTTGGAACCTCTCATAAAAGGAGTTATAGCAAAAATGACATACCTTGCTGAATTCTGGCTTATTCTAGAGAGCGACCTTGTAGAGCGTGCCCCGCACAAAATATTTAATGAATCGATCTAAAACTTTTACACAGAATACTAGAGAATGTCCCCTAACCAAAACACTTAGTCTCACTGAATTTGGATCTGTTATGAAGAAGTTATGACGTTTTTACCCGAAACACCTGATTTTGACTAGTTTCAGGACTGGCCACAAACCATATTTTACCACAGATACTTGGATATTTTTTCTCACTTGCGTATCAATTTAACGGTCTGAATCATTATAGAAAAAATGTTATAGCAAAAATGGTGAGATGACCTGTAAATAACATACCTTAGAAAGCACCATCAAAAGAATTTATCCTTCCTTGCATTTCGGCCTTATTTTCTTCACCTTCACTCAGAATTTTGGTTTAGATATCCTTGGTTACCTCAGACACATATAGATATTCAATATTCTCAAGTGTAATTCAAATGAGAGAGCCTTGCCTCTTATTTATACTCTCCAAGTAGCTTCCTTAAAAACATCTTCTAGGTCACTTGGCCCACTTT
>ML783091.1:202534-212725 GCA_009831015.1 Picea engelmannii | reverse complement strand
AAATCTCTTAAACCACTTTGATTACTTTGACCTTTTGGGGCTTCTAGATGACATATGAGGTTCCTCCAACTTCGTAAGGCCATAACTCTCAAACCGTGAGGAGTTATGTGACGTTCTACATACCACCAGAAATGGAATGACATTTAATATTCATATAGAATAGTATTATATAAAAAAATATCATAACTCATACTGTTACCCATCAAACAAACTTGGGTCCATTACCCAAACCTGGGGTGTCCAACTTCTCATGGCCATAACTCTCTAACCATGAGGAATTATGTGGCGTTCCACATACCACTAGAAATGACATGACAAGCACTATCCATCTAGGATATTTTCCCTGAAAAATTCACTTTCCTTCATCTCATTATTCCACAATTAAGCATGGGTTCTATTACTCCACAAAGCATCTTCCTGTGAGGGATTTCACCATAAGGGGACCACTTTGGAGTTCATCCATATTTACTTCTTATCAACAATGGAAAAACAATATAGTCATATTTACATCAAACAATATTGGGTCCATTACCCAAACCTTTGTGCTACGGGTCTTTCTTCAAGGGTTGACATCAATGACAACCAACCTTAATCAACATACGCAAGATCTTGTCACTGTGAGAAGTATGCATAGGGAAGTGCAGAGATATGGGGATGATAATGAAAGGATTATGAAGGTTCAAGAAGAGATACTTCAAAGATTAAATATGTTGCATAAGAAAGTCAACAAGGATTCTGGCACCAAGCAAGAAGCTAGTGTTATACAAGTATCAACATCTAGATCCCATAGCAAAAGGGATGATCACATAAATGATAGGAAATCAAGAAGCATGAGCAAATGCCATCATTCTCCGAGGAAATACACTAGAATAACTCATGCAAGCTTAGGTCCAGGGAGCATCAATTGTGTCTCATGTTTGGAAGCAAAGAAGAAGTCTTGAGGAATACACCTTTCAAGGTGAACTCAGGAAAATAAATCCACCTGCTTTCAATGGTGAACACCGAAAGGGTGAAGAGGCCGAGGCCTGACTATTGGAAATGAATAAATATTTTCAGCTACATGATTACCCCTCTTAGGTAGAAGCTATAATTGAAACCTACCATTTGCAAGGAAAGGCATCCATGTGGTGGGATCAACTTAAGCAAGCCAATAACCTTGATGAGGAAAGGATCTCATAGAGGCAGTTCAAAGGATATTTCCAAGAGAAATATTTGTCCGAGCATTACTATGAGAGAAAGATCAATGAGTTGGTTAAATATTTTCAAATAGACATGAATGGAATCAAAACGAAGGTAGATGTAAACATCATACCATTGGGTTCATATGATTGTATAATTGGCATGGATTGGTTGGAAAAACATCATGTTGTCCTAGACGATTACAATAAGACAATCGCATGTCTTGAAGAGGAAGGGCATTAAGGCAAGATTCAAGGCATTCCAAGAGTTCTAGTTGTTAGAGAGATTTCAGCTATGTAGTTGAAGAAGAGCTTCAGGAAGGGATGTCAAATGTTTGCATCGTATATAGAGGAGGCAGCCAAAGACAAAGTGGCAAGCATTGACGACCATCCGGTATTGAGGGATTTTGAAGATGTTTTTAGAGAAATTATAGGATTTCCACCAAAGAGAGACATTGATTTCTCTATTGATTTGGTTCCAGGAGCTTCTCCAGTGTCTAAGACACCTTACAAAATGGGCACACCAGAACTAAAAGAGTTGCAGATGCATCTTGAAGAACTTTTAAAGAAGGGGTATATACACCCAAGTGTGTTACCTTGGGGAGCCCTGGTTCTTTTAGTGAAGAAGAAGGACGGAACCTTAAGGCTATGTATTGATTTCATTCATCTTAATAAGGTTACCATAAAGAATAAGTATCATTTTCCCAGAATTGATGATTTGTTTGATTAGTTGAAAGGTGGAAGAATATTTTCAAAGATTGACTTGAGATCAGGCTATCATCAAGTAATGATAAAGGAAGAAGACATCAGCAAGACAAAATTCAGAACAAGATATGGGCATTATGAATTCACGGTAGTGCCATTTGGACTATCAAATACCCCAGCAATTTTTATGTGCCTGGTGAATGGAGTGCTCAGGGAGTACCTGGACAAGTTTTTAATTGTGTTCCTAGATGATATCCTCGTCTACTCTAAATTGAAAGAGGAACATGAACAACATTTAAGAATGGTGTTGCATGTTTTAAGAAAGCATAGATTGTACACTAAGCTAAGTAACTGCATATTTTATCAAAAGAATATTCACTACTTGGGGCATATAATTTCAGTAGTAGGAATAGAATTTGATCCTGAGAAGATAGAGGCCATTATAGGATGGCCAACGCCAAAGAATGTGAAAGAGATTCATAAAAGGTTTTTCAAATATTGCAAGTCCAGTCACTTCTTTGCAAAAGAAGGGCGTAAAAATTAAATGGACTTCCAAGTGTGAAGAGAGTTTTCAACAATTGAACAAAATATTGACAAGTGCACTAATATTGAATATTGCAAATCCAAATGAATATTTTTTTGTGTGCACCGATGCATGCAAGGAAGGACTTGGTGGAGTCCTTAGTCAAAAGGATCAAGTGGTATGCTATGAGTCTAGAAAATTAAAAGAGCAGGAGAGGAATTATGCTACACATGACTTGGAGTTAGCAGTGATTTTACATGCATTGAGAATGTGGAGGCATTACATTATGGGTAATAAATTTGAGCTAAGAACATAGCATTGTGGTTTGAATCATTTGTTCAGACAACCAACACTAAATGTTAGGAAACCTAGATGGCTAGAATTTATGAGTGAATATGACTTTGAAATTAGGCATATAAAGAGAAAGGAAAATCAAGTGGTTGATGCACTCAATAGGAGGGCTCATGAAGTGCATATTTTATCCATTAGCATGTATAGGACAGATCTGAAAGACAAAATTATTTCAGCAGTAAATTCATATCAGCACTAGGTGAAAATAAAAGAAGCATTACAGCAAGCTAATTTTCAAGAAAAAATTAATTATTATGAATTGAAAGAAGATGGAATTCTCATGTACAAAGGTAAGGTGTATGTGTCGAATTCCAGTGAGCTGAAAATCGCATTTTTGAAGGAAATGCATAATGTTCCATATGTCGGGCACCCAGTATATCATAAAAAAATTGCAACAGTAAGAAGCCAATATTTTTGTCCAGGAATGAAGAAGGAAGTGGATAATTACATATCCATATGTTTAGAATGCCAAAAAGTGAAGATAGAACATAGACACCCAGCAAGTTTGCTACCTCCATTGCCCATTCTAGAATGGAAGTGGGAAGTTGTCACAGTTGATTTTATTAATAAGTACCCAAGACATTGAAGAAACATGATTCCATCATGGTGGTGGTGGACAAATTGACTAAAGCAACACATTTTATTCCAGTAAAGACTACACACAAGGCATTGAATATTGTAGAAATTTATATGAAGGAAGTTGCTAGGTTACATGGAGTGCCTAAAGCAATAGTTTCATATAGAGATCCAAAGTTTACTTCCAATTTTTGGAAGGGTTTGTTCAAGGTATTTGGAATAAATTTAAATCTTAGTACAACATATCATTCAAAGTCATATGGGAAAACAGAAAGGGCTAACAAGATGATTGAGGACATGCTTAGAATGTATGTGATGGATCAGCCATCAAAGTGGGAAGATTATATTCATTTAGTTGAATATGCCTACAACAATGGGTATCAAGCCTCATTGAAAATGAGTCTGTTTGAAGCATTGTATGGTAGAAAATGTAACACACCAGTGAGTTGGGATAATTCAAAAGACAAAGCAGTTGTTGGGCCAAAATTGTTAAAATAAATGGAAGAGCATATGACAAAGATAAAGTAGAATTTCAAAGTTGTCAAGGATAGACAGAAAATTTATGCAGATAAGAACAGAGTTTTTAGAGATTCTAAAGTGGGAGAACGTGTTTTTTTGAAAGTGAAGGAAAAGAGAAGTTCACTAAGATTAGGAAGTTGCCCAAAGTTGGCAACAAGATATTGTGGGCCTTTTGAAATATTAGAAAAGATAGTGTCAGTTGCATACATGTTAGCTTTAATTGCATCCATGAGAGTGCATAATGTATTTCATGTGTCATTTTTAAAGAAATATGTGTTTCATTCTAACCACATAGTTGATTGGAAAATGATCCAGGTGGAGCACGAAAGGGATTTCCGAGTGGAACTAGTACGCATCCTAGACTAGAAAGTCAAAGTGCTCAAGAACAAAGCCATAGGGTTGGTAAAGGTTCAATGGACTTGTTACGGTCCTGAAGATGCTACATGGGAGAATGAAGAAAACATGTGGGTAGAATACCCATAAATGTTTGACAGTTTTGAAGAAAACATAATGAAAGACTCCATTCTGAGCAGCTAAAATTTCGGAACTACATCTTTGAGTCCTAGTCAACTGCGTTGGGGACCTTGATAAAAGAATGGTTCATTCCTTGGGTTATCCCTGACAAATGGATGGTACATCTCTGGGGTTATCCCTGATAAATGGATGTTACATCCCTTGGTTTATCTCTAATAAATGAATGGTGCATTCCTTGGGTCGACGAGTTGAAAGGAACATGAGATTATGGTAGAAGTTGATGTTGGATTTATCAAATTGCAGAATTTTATTTCTAATTATTGTGATGTGAATTTGCATGTGTGTGTGTGTGTGTGTGTGGGTGTGGGCATAGAGTGGACCGAGGATGATGCACAATTATAAGGGAGGGGGAATGTAACATCCCCACTATAATCCCCAGTTTAATTAATGCTTATGTATATATAATGTGTGTCTATGGCCAAAGCGATGTAATATGTGAATTGTATTTCCTTGTTTTATTACTAAAATGTGATGCCAGCTACTAAGGGGACATAGACAATATATGGGGGCTGAATTAATCCAAAAGAGGAGGGAGTGTTTAAGATAATGTCCAAGAGGGGTCCAAGGGGGGAAATACCCATATATATTAATTTAACCCATTTTCCTAAATTTTCTAATGAACCTTCCCATTTCTGATTGAGTGTTCCCTAAGCCAATCATTGAATACATGTAAGAGGGTGGGTGAGGGTGGTCACATACCAAAGTTATTGGGCACATGGGGGTTGAGTACAATCATCTTGGGAAAGAGTGTGAGTTAAGAAAGGCAATCCAAAGAGAGGAAATTTGTATGGGTTGGGACAACAGTTTGAGAACAGTCAATTTTTGTGCATGAGAGGCAAGTAGAGAGAAAGAAATGGAGCTTGAAGTTGATGCAACCATGGAGGGCAAAATCTAGAGGATGTTGGAGCGTAATTGGAGAAAATTGGAGCTAGAAAACTGAAGAGCCAGGTTTTCAATCCTGAAGAGTGAACTCCTATGTGAGTTGCACTAAAACATAAAGTGTTTGTTGTTGGTTTGATGATAGTTTTCCTAGCAACAAGTTCCCTTGAGTTCTCAACTGAGAGATTCCTAGTTGAATGTGCCAAAGAGACCTTGATAAAAGAATGGAACATTCTTTGGGTTAATCCTAATAAATAGATGGTACATTCCTTTCATTATCCCTGACAAACGAATGGTGCATTCCTTGGGTTGGGAAGGTCAATAGGAAGAGAGTTGGTGGAAAAATCGAGATAGTTGTAGGAGAATATCAGTTGGGTTGAGAGTTTTATTAGTTGTGAGTGGATTGTCAGAGACCACCCTCTTTTGTGGATTTCTAGCCTCAGCTCGAGGGTGACTGGTTGTTGATATTTGGAACAGTCATTCTATGGTTGGGTGGAACATTCGTCCCAAGCATTTGGTTGCACAATTGTTGTGAAAAGATAAGTGTGTTATCTTGTTGTTGTGTTAAATTATGTGATTAATTGTTGTGCATGAACTCTGTGTATTTGTAAGTGATTTATATGTTGATGTAATGAGTTGTTTAGCTTCATTTTATGTTGATTATTAGCATGTTGTAGATGCTTCTAATTTGTGGCTATAGAGAGTAGCTAAATCTATTTTAATTTGTAGTTGAAAGCTACAGGAAATGAGTTAACTGTAAATGAATTAATTTAGTTAGTAAAATTTAGTTTTTATGTTTATTCATCACCGTAATTTCCCTTGGTTGGATTGGGGGACATTCCAAATACCCCTCAGATGATGTATAATGTATTCAATTATCTCAGTAAATTAAGAATCGCTCTACCGTTCACAGAAATGGTAAAAATCTCGTAGTAGAGAGAAAACATTATCAAATTTTTAGATGAGCCAGGTAGAAGAATTGAAGTTGTTATTGCAAATCCAAAGCAAAATCAGACTATATACGTCGTTAAGTTAAGAGGCAAAGTTCCACCCTTTTATATCTCAATTGAAAACCATGATGTTGTACTCCATAATTGTTTGATAGATTCTGGAGCAATGAATAATATCATGCCTCCGGCAGTGATGGAAGCACTCGGTATGGGTTGTATCAAATATTATGAAATAGGAAAAAGAATTTATGCAATCAATTCTAGAAAAGTACCAGCTTATGGAGAAATCAAGTACTTCTATGCTTGGATTATCGTCGCCCCCCATATTATCACTGTCTTCGCTATCATAGTGGTCGATCTTCCCCTAGCATATGGAGTATTCCTTGGAAGAGATTGGTATTCAATGATAGGTGGTTACATAATGAATGGTGGTAGTTGCATGATGCTACCGAACAAAGATGGGATGATGTTGAAAGTTCCTTGTGAGCCCAGAAAACCATTTTCATTCAAAAAGAAAGACAATGAAATGATGGAGGATTATATAGATGTGGGTATTGGAAATTATGCTATACTTGATTTGGATCAATATGAAAGTTTAAAACAAGAAGATGATTCTTTCACTGGATATTGGATAATTTCATTTGATGGCACATGTTCAAACTTAGGGAGCGGGGTTGGAATTGTACTTAAAATTCCTGATAAAGTTGTATATCCACATGCCATCAAATTACAATTTCCATGTACTAACAATGAATCAAAGTATGAAGCACTTGTTCAAGGGATGATCCTAGCATTGGAGATGAACATTGAACACTTGATTATAACTGGCGACTCTAAATTGATTATAAATAAAGTCATTCGAAGATATAAAATCAAGAAGGAAAAACTCAATTTATATGTCAAAAGAGTAAATGAATTAATGGAAGATTTTTGTTCATTTAATATATCTTGTGTCCCCAAAGAGAAGAATCAAAAGGCAGATTCGTTGGCCCATGTTGGTTCATTACCTAATCCAGATGACATCCAAAGTAAAATTTAATTTCAAGTCAAAAGAATTTTCAGACCCTTGGTGCCTGATAATCAAGAATACCTTCGGGCATTTGAAAATGATGAAGAATTGAATGATTTCTTGGCCAATGAAAATGATTGTGAGGAGAATGATAATAATGTTGCCTCTATTTCAAAAGGCTGTGTAAAATCAAAGTCTCTTTTCACAATAGATGATCAAGCAAAGAATCTCAAATAAGAAGTATCAACTCAAAAGGTGCAAGAAACAAAGAAAATAAATATTGGAACTAAAGATTCCCCAAAATATGTAAATCTTGGAATTGATTGCACGACAGAAGAAATTGATTAGTATATTGCCTTGTTCAAATAATATATTGATGTATTTGCATGGAGTTATGATGATCTGAATGCTATGACAAATCCATATTCCAACATATTATACCATTAAGAGAAGGGACAAAGCCTTTCAAGAAAAAAATTAGAATGATGAATCCCAAGTTGAAGCCATTGATAAAAGCGGAGTTGGAGAAATTAAAAAATGTTGGAATTATATATCCCATTAGACATTCAGATTGGCTCTCAAATCCAGTAGTGGTGAGGAAAAATACTAGAGAAATTCGATTATGTGTTAATTTTAGAGATTTAAATAAAGCAATCATAAAAGATAATTATCACAGACTCACAACATATCACTTTTCTCTCTTGACCTCTTCCCAACACTTAGTCTATTTTTCATTTCACGGACTCATATTTTCATCTCTTTGTATCTCTTGTCCTCACAATTATGTCTGATAAGCATCCATACTTATCCATTCTTTATATCACAACGGTTTCGCGAACTCGCGGACTCGTAGTCTCATTTGAAATTTCCCACTCCGCCACCCCACCATGATGTGTCCTAACTCTTCACAATTCTTGAGTCAAATTAAATGCTAATTCTACGAAATCAACTGTTAAATTAAATTATAAAAAGGTTTTTATTAATGATGTTTCTATCAAGGAAAATCTCTCATTTATTTCAGGTTATTGTTATCAATCAAAGATCTAACGTAAAATATTATTTTACTGTTTTGATCAGCGTTACGGAGAAGTTTGTCAACCTATTGAAGATGGACGAAAGAAGACAACATTTCTGTGGAGATTGTTGGATTACTGAGAGGGGGGGTGAATCAATAATAGCATAATTATAATCCTTTTTCTTCAAATGTTATATCAATTTAGAATTATTATCCAATAATGAGCAATAGAAATAAACAATCACACACACACAGTGCACCAGTGTTTTACGTGGAAACCCAAATCGGGAGAAAACCATGGAATGATTTTTCTTATATGTCTTGAAAAATTACATTCATTGGAAGCACCAACTTCCTTTGTTTTCCAGCTGCAACTGGAAGGAGGCTCCAACCCCCCAGTTTCTCAGGCTATAACCTGAGGGAAGCTCCAATTCCCCAATTCTCTGGATACAACCAGAAGGAGGCTACAACCCCCAATGTTCTCCGGCTATAGCAGGAAGGTGGCTACAACCACCTGTCCTTGCCCCGTCCTGCCACCCTGAAGTAGAATTAGAATGATGGAACCACTGTCACATTATCACTATGAGATATACCGTTGTAAACCTGTACCAATAAATCTGAACCATGCATCAACATGTACCTCAACCTATAATCAACCTGTACCATAAACAAATGCATCAACCATGCACCAACCTGTAATCAACCTATACCATAAACAAGTGCATCAACCATGCACCAACCTGTAATCAACCTATACCATAAACAAGTCCATCCAACCATCTACCAAGTATGTACCAATCATGTGTCAACTACTCATCAACTATGACTCATCAATATGTACCAACATCATCAACTATACACCTCATGTATGTGCACCAACTCGTCAACTACTTGTCTCAACCATGTACTCAACATGTACCACAACCAAAAGCCCTCATCAATTTCATCATCCAAATCTGATTTGTAGATCTATAATAGACCTGGTGTATATGATCACATTCTTGCAAACCTTCCTTAACTTTAAAAACAAGAGACTAGCATATTCATCAAACTTTTCTTCAGTCTCACATGCCTAGTTTTGGATTAGTCAACAACCCTAACTTGAAGTAATCATAACTTTGAATTTGTAATGTATAAAGATCTGAAACTGATACACAATGTTCTTCAGTGTTTTTTGTGCAATTCCTCCAAGTGTCACTACTTGGAACCTCTCAGAAAAGGAGTTATAGCAAAAATGGCATACCATGCTGAATTCTAGCTTATTCTAGAGAGCGACCTTGTAGAGCATGCCCCACACAAAATATTTGATGAATTGATCTGAAATTGTTACACAGCATACAACGGACTGTCCCCTAAGCAACACATTTTCTCTCATTGAATTTGGATCTATTATAAAGAAGTTATGACGTTTTTACCCGAAACACCTAATTTTGACTAGTTTCAGGACTAGCCACAAACCCTATTTTCCACGGAAAATACAACGAACCAAAACATGAATTTTTACCATAGACACTTGGATATTTTTTCGCACTTGCATAGCAATTTCACGGTCTAAATCATTATAGAAAAAAATTCATAGCGAAAATGGTGAGATGACTTGTAAATAACATACCTTAGAAAGCACCATCAAAAGAATTTATCATTCCTTGCATTTTGGGCTTCTTTTCTTCACCTTCACTCAGAATTATGTTTTAGATATCCTTGGTTACCTCAGATACATATAGATATTCAATATGCTCAAGTGTGATTCAAATGAGAGAGCCTTGCCTCTTATTTCTACTCTCCAAGTAGCTTCCTTAAAAACATATGTTAGGTCACTTAGCCCACTTTCCTTATTTTAGGGTTGGGTCCACTTCTAATTTCTCCATTAAATTTATTATTGAAATAATTTATTTTGTATTCACTTTGAATTATAATACACTCATCACTTCACTTTATTATTTACCTTTTAA
>ML783091.1:138670-176460 GCA_009831015.1 Picea engelmannii | reverse complement strand
TGACATATGAGGGTCCTCCAACTTCGTAAGGCCATAACTCTCAAACCGTGAGGAGTTATGTGGCGTTCTACATACCACCAAAAATGGCATGACATGTACTATCCATATAGAATAGTATTATCTGAAAATATATCATAACTCATGTCATTACCCATCAAACAAACTTGGGTCCATTACCCAAACCTGGGGTCTCCAACTTCTCATGGCCATAACTCTCTAACCGTGAGGAATTATGTGATGTTCCACATACCACCAGAAATGACATGACAAGMACTATCCATCTAGGATATTTTCCTTAACAAATTCACTTTCCTTCATCTCATTATTCCACAATTAAGCATGGATTCTCTTACTCCACAAAGCATCTTCCCGTGAGGGCTTTCACCATAAGGGGACCACTTTGTAGTTCATCCATATTTACTTCTTATCAACAATGACAAAACAATAATGAGTCATATTTACATCAAACAATATTGGGTCCATTACCCAAACCTTTGTGCTATGGGTCTTTCTTCAAGGGTTGACATCAATGACAACCAACCTTAATCAGCAAGGATACCTTAAATATATTGGCCAAAGAGGATCCCAATTATCACTAGTCTAGGGAATATTGGTGTTATTCAATGTTTCCAAATAGAATTAGCAACAAAGTCTAGACATCAGGAATAACTCTCATTGGTTGTGTCCCTGAGGTTTTCGAATGTAAAGATATATTCACCTAGTGCATTGAAAAATCCGTTCAGAATAGAAGAACCATTCCTCTAAAAAGAGGCTCTCCTATTTCATTTTTGCCTTCACTCTTCAAGAAAATGTTAAAGCTACTAGAGCCGAACCTAACATAAAATGCCAAAAAATTTCTTAGAGGGAAAAATAATGGAATCGAGATCTTGCAGGAATATCTACAAGACCATGTTGCGATGTCGAAATACCTATCTAGAATCCATTTTAGTTCTTTAAAGGACCCCTATCGAAAAATTTCTTGGTTGTTTACTAGAATTACAGGTCAGGATTCTACAACAACTATTACTTGGTTGGCTCTGTATATTTTATATTTTATAGTTCATGAAGTTCTTGTTTTTTATTGGGAAAAGATCATATCGAATGAAACTTTTTCACAGTTGATGAATTTCAAAAGTGAGAAATAAATTTATATGACATTGTATTTGGTATTTGCTATCATGCATTGTCATGTTTTTAAAGGTCTAAATGTTGGAAAAAGGGTAAATCCAAAGATGAACCCTGACACTATATGCTATCAATCTCTCTAGAGGCAAAAAGTTGTACATTGTTTTTATGAATTTTATAATTATTTTGTCTCTGAATTTAAGAAATTACTCTTTGGGGAAGATACTTCCAGGCTTTCATTGGAAGCATTAAGTTTTTTGGATAAAAAGGGAATTCTGGAAAAAATGGACAACTACAACATCATTAGGATTTTATGTTCTCATGAAAAGCCTATATACCTCCCATATTATGTGCCTAGAAAATTATTTATCATCGAAGTGGCAAGGTCATATAAGTTTTGGCTTCATGATTTCTATGAGAAAAGGAAAAAAAATTTCATTCCCCTGCCTTGGAAAGTGGGTGAAACTATCTTAACAGCAATTCCCAAAATATATGAGTATGCATCTTACTTTAACCAGTTTAATTTGAAGTTTTCAGAAGATATCAAAGGGTTTGACCCTAACAACCTTTTTTATAATCATATGGTAGCAGTTGGGCTCAACCCCAAAATGATTAATACGCTCATATTTGGAGAAGAAGAGGGTGGCATTCATGACCCCCCTGTGCAGGGTGTTAATAAAGATTATAGCAACATAGAAACCATCGTAAGTACTTGTTCGCACAGGGGAAGACCCAGGGTTCAACTCTAACAGTGCACCAAAAATCCCTAACTATTGGACCTTTCGGAAACACCTACGAAGCAGATGCAGTCTCACTCAAAGTAGCAATAGGGGGTTGCAGGACACATGTGTCTACAACTAGAGGAAATGCAAGTGGATTCAAGGGAACAACACACAGAGACCTAGTTATTCTTTATTTCCCTTAGACCTACTATGTGAGCTATATCTCAGATCTAACAAAATGATGCAATAACCAAATAATAGAAAGCAAAAGAATGCAGCATCAATCACACAGAACAACAAGATACACGTGGTTCACCCTCTCCCTAGGGCTACATCCACAGAACTGTGTTTCTTGATATATTATGTGAAAACATACAGTTTTATCTGTGCTCTTAGCTTGCAGATCTCTCTCTCTCTTTCTCTCTTCTCTATCTCCCCTCCCTGTGCACCCAGCTGCAGGGTTGATCTTCACACCTAGCTGAAGATATCTACAATATAGAATGCTCTCACACACAGCACTTCTCTCTCTTTCTCAACACCCAATAGTATCAACAACAATGTTTATCCATAATAACGACGAACAATCACCAACAACGAATAACCCCCCAAGGTCCTCTAGACCTTTTATTTATACATTACAATGACAAATGTCTAGGTGTCAAAAACCCTAGATACCAAAAACCCTAGGTCTAAAACCCTAGGTCAACTTGACCCACATTTTCAGGGATTCGCCAGCTTTTCATTCCTTCTTTCCCGCAAGGTGCTCCAAAGCACTCGTTGACGTCTTCTTCTGCTTGTTGACTTGTCCACTATCTATATTCCTTTATGATATGTCATCATCAATCTTCTCGTTCAATGAGTAGATTTCCCTTACTTCGCTCCTTCTTTTTTGCTTCTTTAACCACTTCGACCCAATATCAGTCAATGTGCCTTCCGCGCAATTCTTATTTCTCCTTTCTTCCTTAATCTTCACTTTCTTCCACAACCAAGGGCCAACAGGCCCCCAACACTCACCTGTGACTCGTCTCGAGGCACCAAAGGTCTGAACCTTTTGTTTCTCTTCATCTTCAGGCTGCGCGTATCAGCCCGTGATCTCTGTTATGTTTCTCCCTTCCTTGTTCAAACTGTATTTTCTATGTCTAGTACCCAGTTTCAACTGCACCTAGTACCTAGACCCTTCTTCTTATGCTTTTACTGAGATCTGCGAGGCAAATGGTTTTCATAGTACAATTTCAACTAGCTCCCATTCACCAAACCTTCCTTCCATTCTCCCTTCAAAGTCTTCAACTGTGTAGCTCCTCCTTCTGTAATGTAGGCAACCTCATATGGCCCAAGCCAATATGTATTGAACTTCCCTAGATACTTCATGAACTTGCTGTCATATACCAATACCACATCTCCTTGCTTAAAGACTTTCTTCTTGATGTGTCTATCATGGTAGGCCTTTTCTCATTCCTTTTGTACCTGTTGGTGAAATCCTACAATGAATTTGTCTTCTTCCAGTTCAACCAACTGCGCAAGTCTATCTTGCACAGTGCCTGTGTCATCCATATCTGTAAATGTTGCAATTCTTAAGCTAGGAACTAAATATTCCATAGGTACCACGACTTCGAGACCATAAACCAACCTAAAGGGAGTCTCAATTGTCACCTTTTTTCAAGTGGTTCTATAGGCCCATAATATTGTTGGTACTCTCAAATCTCAATCATCCTTGTTCACACTGCAAATCTTCATCAACTTTGTCTCCAAGATCTTATTGAAAGCTTCGACCGTACCATTGGCTTGTGGATGGTAAGGTGTGCTCTTTTGATGGTGGACTTCGAATCCCTGAGTCAAGTCTTCAATAGTCTTATTAATAAAATGTGTACCTTGATCACTCATAAGGATCTTCGGGCATCCAAATCTGGTTATGATATCATCAAATATGAATTGTGCAACTATAGTTTCACTACAGTCCTTGACTTCTCTTGCTTCTTCCCATCTAGTCAAATACTTTTTCACAGTGATGATGTATCTTTCTCTTGTGCGCTTCCATGGTGTGTTGATAGGTCCCACAAAATCAATTGTCCATTTCTCAAATTCATGTAAAGTTAGTTGAGGTGCTAAAGGCATCTCATCTCTTATGGAGGATTTCCCAACTCTTTGACATACATCACAGGCTCTGTAGTATTCCTTAGCATCTTTGTGTAAAGTGGGCCACCAGAGGCTAGCTCTAAGAAACTTCTGCACTGTTACTTTTCCTGCATAATGTCCTCCTACGATGCCCCCATGTGCCTCTGCCAGAATCAATGGTCTTTCTGCCTCCATAACGCATCTCCTCGGGATCTCATCAAGTCCCATCTTGTATATCTGCGCAGCTATGAGTGAAAAATCTGCAGCGCGAACTACCAGTTGTTTCTTCTGAATGATTGTATATTCACGAGGTGTCATTCCTATTAACAGGAACTGAACTATCTCGGGGAAGTGATCATCAACCTTTCTAATGGCTAGCAATTGTGCATCTGGTAGTGTATCCTCCAAACCGGTAGGTTCCTCTCCATGTTCTAACCTAGACAAGTGGTCAGGGCCCTTGTTCATTCTCCTTGGCTTGACCACAATTTCAAAATCATATTCCTGTAATAAAAACAACCATATGCATATTATTCCCCCCAACACTGGCTTCTTGACTAAGTATTTCAGTGTAGAGTGATCAATGAACATCTTAAAGTTCCCTCCCAACAAGTAGTGACGAAACTTCTACAGCGCATACACCATGGCTAAACCTTCTCTTTCATTGGTAGTGTAATTTATCTTAGTTGTAGATAGCTTCCTGCTAGAAAAGGCTAACGGATGGTCAATATATCCTCCTCCTGGTTGTGCTAACATTTCTCCTAATGCAATAGATGATGCATCGACGTGCACATGGAATTCCTTACTCCAATATGGGAAAACAAGAATGGGCGCAGTGACCATTTTTTGTTTCACTGTGTCGAAGCTCTGTTGACATTCCTCTAACCATTGGAACTGGCAATATTTCTTTAATAACTTATCCATAGGTGATTTTATCTATGCATAGCCCTTGATGAACTTTCTATAGTATCCCATATGTCCCAGCGCAGTGCGCAACTGTCTAACTGAAGTAGGCAGAGTTAGATCAACGATGATGGAAATCTTGGAGGGATCTAACAGCAACCCCTGCTTACACACAATATGGCCTAGCAGCACTCCAAAGGGTGAAAAGAAGATGCACTTCTTCAGGTTTAGGGCAATCTGACATTGCCTACACTTATCCAACATTAGTCTTAAACATTCAATATGATTTTGCAATAAGCTAAAAAAAGTCCAATCATCAAAATATGCTTCCAGAAATTTATGTAAAAATTCCTTGAATTCTTCGACCACCACCCTAGAAAAGATGGTTGGTGCATTATTCAGTCTGAAAGGCATCACTGTGTACTGGTAGTATCCCCATTCTGTTGCAAAAGTGGTCTTATGGCGATCTTCCTTAGCAATCCTGATCTGGTGATAACCTGAAAATCCATCTGTGAAGGAGTAAACTTCATGTCCTCCCACATTATCCAACACTTCATTAGTAAATGGTGTAGGGAATGGATCATGTAGACATGCATCATTCATTTTACTCAAGTATACATAGATTTATATCTCTCTTGTCTTCTTATCTTGGACCACCATAGGGCTAATCCATTCTGACTCTTCAACAGGTTCTATGATTCTTGCTTCCAACATTCTGTCTAATTCAATCTTGACTTTCTACTTATATTTGGGATTCAATTTGTAAGGTCTTTTCTTGATTGGCCTTGCATCTGGTTTCAAGGGGATCTTCATCTCTCCCATGGGCCCTTTAATGCCCTTTATGTCGGTGAAATTGGTTGGAAACAAGTCCTGATACTCATGCAATAATTATGTGATCTTGTCAATAGTGGCATCATCCCAATAATCTCCAACATTTGCAAGCTTAGGTGCTTGCTCTGTTCCAATATTAACTTTCTTGATTTTGAGTGGTTGTCCAATAAAAGGTAGTTCAACTCCGAGTCCTTCTATGTTTCTCTATCCTTCTGTCTCTATGATTTTCACATTCCTAGGATCATCGTCTTCATCAGCATTGATATTGTAACAACCTTGCAATTTTTGAAGTGGTGCAGTCCATTCATCTTCTTCTTACTCTAAAGGGAGGTTAGGTGCCTCCTCAAAGAACTTTTTTCTTGCAACTTGTAAAGCTTTATCTACTAAGGGGTACTGACTCTCAAATAAAAATGTAGCTACAAAATTCTAAGTCATATCGTACCAGTCTGAAGTGGTGAGGCGTATTTATGCTTGAAGATACCAATTAATAGAAGTTGTGTCCAAAGTG
The DNA here is from genome assembly GCA_009831015.1 of Picea engelmannii. Lineage (NCBI taxonomy): Eukaryota > Viridiplantae > Streptophyta > Pinopsida > Pinales > Pinaceae > Picea > Picea engelmannii. The sequence goes on along the minus strand of ML783091.1, from coordinate 170,262 downwards.
TTGATGAATTTATGCACCCACTTCTCTTGAGGGATGTTGCTCTAGGCCTCCTCACAACTTCGCACATGGTCCTTCGAACAGCTTTGACCTGTGTATCAAACTTCACACCCTTTGGTTTGTTTTGAAAAGTGCGTTGTCATCAAAGTGTGACATTGAACCCAGTCTGCGATGTTCTTCTTATGTGTTCCCCACCATCTTGTTGGCGTTTCTTTTAAAGCTTCATCGAGTTCCAACAGTCGTTGTTGTACTGGTACAATTTCTTCAAATTATGACAAGAATGTTTCTAAATGATTTAAACCATCAAATGTGGGCAGATTGCTTACTTTTGTGCCAATCCAGTGAACTACCCTTGTCAATCTAGCACACCTTCTCATAGAAACTTCATACATTTTTTTTCTGCCAGTTCTCTAGTGCTTCTTCTGAATCTGATGAGCATGCGCTATCACTTCGCCAGCTTAAGTTCCCATCTATTATAGGATTAATTTAATCATGTTGTCTTGTTGTCAATTTATATATGTTCTCTAGTTCATAAGCATGATCTTATTCTCTGATGGGTTATGTGTATTTGTGACCTTCATCAGGATCCAGAGGTGCAATGACCCTAAGGCCATCACCTTTGAATGTCATTCTTCTTTTCTTTAAGTCAACAACAGTAGAATTGTTGAAAGCCCAATCAATTCCTAACAGCGCAGGATAAGGACATCTATCATCAACTATCTCAATCACCTCAAACTCTGTAAATGTCCTTACCCCGTCGATGTCCACAAGGACATGCTCCAGTCTTCCAAAGGGACTTACTTCCTACTGATTAGCCATCCTAAGCCTGATAGGCGAGTAAATTAAATTAGGTTTTCCCATCAGTGCCCAGGTCTGCTTCATCATAACATTGACTTTTGACCCTAAGTCGAGGACTACATAATCTATGTCATAATCTCCAATCTAATCATTAAGGTGTAATTCCTTATGTGTCCCTATATTTCTAGATACTTGATGTATTGCTTTATTAAGCAGGGGAGCTATCCTACCTATCTCATAATATCTGATTAAATTTTGTAGTTCTTGTACAGTGCTTTCATCCTTAATCAGATTAATGCAAGTACATAAGAATTCCATAAGCTTTCTTACCTCTTTTCCTTCTCTAGGTGATGCAAATTGAACAAATGCCAAAGGCATTCCACATTCTCTCACTTCTAGTTGTGTCTTTGATGAAGAAGCCTGATATCTTCTGAATTCTTTTCTCTCCTCTTCAAATGTTTTTTTTTCTTCCCTCAAATCAAACACTTATGTCTTCTCTACAGCTCTTCTAGCCCTTGATTCTTCTACGGTATTTTCTGGGGTCACTTTGTTTCTCCTATAACAACGGTTCCTCTAGTGATAACAATGACTCTGGGATCCTCTCTGCGAGGTTCTGCTAAGATTAGTTGTAGTTGTTGGATTCCTCCTTGTCTCTCTTGAAGCTTGGCTAACAACACAGAGAAATCTTCAATGACATGTTCAAATGAGTTGCAGTAGTTGCAAGTGGTACAAGGGTTCTGACAGTCCCTTGCCAAGTGATATAGATGTGCACAGTTATAACAAATGATCTGACCTCGACCTCGACCCATGCCTCCTCCTCGTCCTATTCCTCTGAATCCACCACGAGGGTTGAAGTTTCCTCTTCCTGGCAAGCTAAATTGCGTAGCATTTCCTTCCTGTTGTACTTCTCCTTGAATCCTATATGTATCTCTTGATCTTTTTGAAAGAGGTCATAAGCCCTACAATATTTTTCATCATGCCCCATAGATTTACAGAATGTGCAATAAAGGTTTGTAGGTGTCTGAACATATTTTTTCATGTAATAGTATTCACCAGGGCGATGTCTATTTCTACATACCTCACACTAGGGTAGAGTAACCTGCTTCAAAGGGCTCGGAGCCCCAGAGGCCAAGTACTCATGAAATAGGGGACAATGCTCCTTATCGTGGCCTTTTGATTTGCATATGATACACCAGATGTCCTCCCTTTTATATTTTCCCTTGTCTTTCTTCATGTCTTCGACCTGCAACGATAAGCTAGTTATTTGACTCAAAATTTGACTCATACCTGAGCTAGATTCTCCCATAGGGGCTTAATCTAGTTTCATGGAAATCTCCAACCCCTCAGCATGTGAAGTAACCTTATGTTGCATCGGAGGAACTCTGATGTGTGGTAAGAGGGCAGCAATGAAACATTCCTTGTTCTACTCATTTGGGATCTGAAAACTCAATCAGCCTGTTAAGGTCTTAAACCTCTGATCAAACTCCCAAATAGGTTCAACTACTTTCTGCTTAATTTCTTTCAGTTCGGTAATGCACTGCGACTCCAACTTGGGTTTCTTGAATTTTGCATTCAACGCAGTCTTGATCTCGTTCAACGGTTTAGGTTGTGCAACTCCGTTAACAAACTTCATGTACTAGCTCAGTGTGCGGTCTCTCAAGGTAGTACTAAAATGATCTCTCTTAGTTGCTTCATCATTGACTTTATTAATACTCCATACAGCCTCAGATAAAAACTAGTGTTGATTAGAATCTTCAGATCCATCTTCTCTAAAGATAGGTAGCCTCATTTCATCTGCCATAGATCTTCATAGGTTTCTTGACTGGGTATGTACTGAACTGTTGGTAAAAGTGCTCTAAGTGCTCTGGTAACTCTGACTACTCTGGTTACTTAACGTTTTTAAAACAACAGGAGGATTAATATTACTTACTTCGACAGTCAGCGCAGTTCCTGAAGTCTCTGAATTTTCTCGGCGAGGTTCTTCAGTCTTCTCTTCCTCTGCTCCAGCGGATCCTAATTGTTCCTCGTTCAATATCTCTTCTTCTTCTCTACTGTAGAATCCTTCATCCTGTGCTAGTGGTTCATGGCTCTACTCAAACAGGTTTACTAGAGGAACCTCTATGAAGGTTCTCCCACTACATGTATGTCCCACCTCTGTGGCATTGTCTCTATCTGAGTTTTTGAACATTAGCTCTTCAATCCGACCAATTACTTTATCTTCAAGATGTTCTTCTCATGCAATAACATCTTGATCTTCAACTTCAAAAAGTATAAAAATTTTCCTCTAGGTCCTTTAAAGAAATACCTCTTTGCTTGGCTATATGACTCTACTCTATCAATAGAAAAATCGGTAATGTACCCTCCAATAGTACTATCACACCAGTGGTCTACTACTCTTGATACAACATTATCAACTCTCTTGACCTTCATGATTAGCGCCAACGTCAAAACCACAGGTGGTCTAAATCTGATCTCAAGCTGGGTATCTGCTAGTCTGGCTAACCACTCGTATAGTTCTTTATGAATTCCTCCAAAGAAAATCTTGTGCATATCAGTAAATATATACCTTCCCAATCAATCCTTTGTGCTAATATTAGGGTTCTTATTCTGAGCCTCAGTGAAGTCCTTTTCTTGTTCTTCTATCCACTTGTGAAATCTCTATCTTCAATGGAAACCACCTTGACATTCCCTCAAGAAGATATCGGTCATGACAAAGGAACCATTTGTTAGCACAAGAGCAGACCCAGGTTTCAACTCTAACATCTTACCAACAAGCCCTAACTACTGGCCCTTTCAGCAACACCTGTGAAGCAGATGTAGTCTCACCCGAAGTAGCAATAGGGGGTTGCAGGACACATGTGTCTACAACCAGAGGAAATGAAAGTGGATTCAAGGGAACAACACAGAGAGACCTATTTATTCTTTATTTCCCTTAGACCTACTGTGTGAGCTATATATCAAATCTAACACAATGATGCAATAACCAAATAAAAAAAAGAAAAAGAACACAGCATCAATCACACAGAACAACAAGATATATGTGGTTCACCCTCTCCCTAGGGCTACGTCCACAGAACTGTGTTTCTTGATATATTATGTGAAAACATACAGTTCTATCTGCGCTCTTAGCTTGTATATATCTCTCTCTCTTTCTCTCTTCTCTATCTCCCCTCCCTACGCACCCAACTGCAGGGTTGATCTTTTCACCAAGCTGAATATCTTTACAATACATAATGCTCTCACACGTAGCACTTCTCTCTCTTGCTCAACACCCAATAGTATCAACAACAATAATTATCCACAATAACGAGGAACAATCATCAACAACGAACAACCCCCCAGGTCCTCTAGACCTTTTATTTATGCATTACAATGGCAAACGTCTAGGTGTCAAAAACCCTAGATACCAAAAACCCTAGGTCAACTTGACCCGTGTTTTCAGCACTTCGCCAGCCTGTCGTTCCTTCTTTCCCGCGAGGTGCTCCAAAGCACTCATTGACGTATTCTTTTGCTTGCTAAATTTTCCATGATCTATCTTCCTTTCTGATCCGTCATCCTCGATCTTCTCATTCAACGGGTAGCTTTCCCTTACTTTGCTCTTTCTTTTCTTCTTCTTTAACCACTTCGACCCAATATCAGTCAATGTGCCTTCCGTGCAGTTCGTATTTCGCCTTTCTTCCTTAATCTTCACTTTCTTCCATAACCAAGGGCCAACAGTACTATCGAAGGTCACAAGCAAAGAGGGAAACCCTCAAATGAAATAAATGCTCAGTCACCTGTTAATTCTCATAGAAGTCTTTTGCCTAAGGTGAATCCTCACTCTGTAACTGGCCAACCAAGAAAAACCCCAAGTAATAATTTTGGAGATGATGAAGAAAGGAATATTCCACAAGGAAGTCTAGAAAACCCTCATAAATTACAATTCAAAAGGAAAAGGGTGAATTCTCAACAATAGGAAGAAAAAAAAACGCACCTGAAGATGAATTTTTTATTGATAATATGGACTTGGATGTAGATATTAAAAATATTCGGTTTCCAGATGATGAATAACATGCCCAAGAAAATGTATAGCCTATTGCATTATTTGTTCAAGATGAAGTCTTCTCTAATGAAGAAAAAATTTCTATGAAGAACGTTTCATTCGAAAAAGATTAAAAGAAAATGGTTTTTAAAAATACCTCAAAGAGTAAGAGGGGAAAATCATGATCTACCATTGACACCCGAAACATGTTACCCTCAAAATTATGTTCAATTCACAAGGTCACAGTATACGCATTGGATTTCTCAATAGCTAATATGGAAGAAGAAAAATTTTGGCTAAAGGAAAGAATCAAGGAATTGGAATCAACCCTCATGCCTCCACCTATTTTGGCTACCCTGGTTGCCATGATTCGACCCGATGGAATTATTCAAGGAATTCCATAGGTTAATTCAAGGGTTAAAGTAATTTCAAGTTTGATTGTGGCCACTCGAAATTTCGTCAATGAAAATATAAAGAAAATAATTTCATTAATTTTAGAATTATGGGACTTGGTAAAAAGCTAAATGTCTCTCTTGGCCTCAGAATCCATAATACTAAAGAATATTTAAATACAGACTTAAAAAATGATGAATTCTTTTGCACATATGGGGTTGCAATGTTCGTAGAAAAGGTCTCGACGATGACGGACCTGTTGATGGCTCCTATATCCCTTGATTCAATAGTAGGAACCAAACCCGCCACCGAGGCTCGATTAGACTCTACATAGTTTAATGGTGGAATGGTTCTACAGATCTTGCGATCTGGCCAATTTATCGATGGGATTTATGTTTTCTTCTGAAGGCTCCTCCTTCAGTTTGGACTATCTCTCTTTTTATTTTCTCTTGGGTGGGACCGATATGAGATGTAAACCAGTATAAACCAACTTGGCAATAAAATAGGATTAAGTTCTAACTACTAGGGAAGAGGCTGAACTTGGGATAACCCGCTCCTCAAGCATCCAGACGACAATTTTATACCACGGGCCTAGTACTAATACATTAACCATGTGAGCATCCAATTATTGTCTGAGAAACTAATTACCAGAAAGAAAACACATATGCGATAAGACAATGGCAAGAAAAATAATTCACCTAATTAATTATCCATCACATAATAACACCACGATTCATCTTCATCATTAAAGTAAAGAACAGCAAAATATTGCACCAGATAGCTTGACAATAGATTAAATAGCTCTTACTCATTACAGCATCATTCATGAAACGAGATAGGAAATAGTTCTTCTCCATGTCCAATCACATGCATTTGATGAAAATAACTTTGTCTTTGGTCCAAAAGGACTTCTCAATTCACACGCAGCTTCAAAATAATTCTTAACAACCAGAAAGAAAGAGTTCTTGCAACAACCATCGACCTCTAACTGATTGGTCGATGTTCTTATTTATAACATAAAGTTCAACTGAAAATAATGGCTAAGTGTAGTTTAAATGAAACCAAATTCGCCACGTGACATCCTCTTTTAACAGTTTCCTTAACAGCCAACTAAATATATCCCTTCGAAATGGTGACTTTTCTCATATTCCGACCAACTGATAAACAGCTCCTCGCAAGTTTGAGCCCATGGAAATCTGTGTTGTTCCATCGGAGCCACATAAATTCCTATGACCTCCACCACATGTGCTCAGTACTTCACTAGACTAGTGTTTAACTGTTGTAGCATAGTCCGATCTCTAATCGGATGTTCCATAAATATTTGCACGTGTCCTAGCGTTGCGTCAGTCACCTTCGTTGTCTCTTCAGCCCATAATAAATCTTGCTTGGTATGCGATTTGACTATGTCACACAAGTCGACGAAGTTGTCAGGGTTGTCGAACTTAGGGAATCTGATATCCCTCATTTCTTTGTTAATATTCCCCCAATGTTTCTCGCATTTGGCCCACTACTCTTGAATTTCTCAGTGTGGTTCTTGAGACATCTTAGCCCAATACCCGGTTGATCGCTTCATGTGATCAAGACTGCTTTTTCCCAGCACCCGGATGTCATGTTCTTCTTTATCCTAACCCTATTGAATGGCATCAGTGTATTCGAGTCTTTCCATGGCTTGTTGCACCCTTTCATGCCACCACTCCATATCCTTGCATGTTATGAGAACCATGAGATTGTGTTCCTGGAGCGCAACTATATTTTTAGTAAAACGATGCCTCTCTTTTTTCAATTGGCTGTAAGCTTCTTCGAACTCACTTCTGAGGTATACTATGGTCTCAGTGGCACCCTGAAAATATTCATTCAAGTAGCATAAATGTTCTAGTTCCTTCAGGGCGGCGGCCAGCTCCTTTTCATCTCATTTGGCTCTGTCCAGGGTGGCATCCGAGAGCGCCATTCCCACGCCGAGGAGCTTAGATGTTCTGGCATTTTCTGTGTTTATCAAGTTTTCCTCTATAGTGATGAGGATGGAGAGATCCAACGCGATCCTCCTTTTCTTTGTAGTTCTCTAGATGATGGCCTTCTTCTTTTGATCGTAGGAGATCGCATAAATATCGGCTACCTCATCCATAGGTTTGAGAATCTGTTGATCACCCCATGTGAGTGTGTTTCCCAAATTTTCGGTGGTGTATACTTGTTCAAGATCGGGTTCTTGAACTTTCTCGTTGTGCTCTGAAGGCCCGGCCTTCGTCTATAGCTTGTTGGGGATCTGAGTGTCGAGCGGAATAGAGGCATTGGGAAAAGACTCAATACTTACTTGTTCATTGGTCGTTGAAACGTTGATTTCCTTTTGCGGGGATCCTTCCTTTGGCTCATCCGGTTCCGACTTGTCCTTCATATTGTCCGCTCGGGTTTCCGGTACATCAAGCCTCTTTGTGTCGGGAACATTTTCGGTTTATATTTCCTTTCATAGGATCTTCTGGGTTTGGACCTCGGGAACAGGAGAAGAAGTCATCTCGGATCCCTTTTCTTCTTGGATACGCACAGGGGTCCCGCGAGATGCCTCTGGACTTTCATCGTCACTATATATATTTATAAACTCTCTCAAAGGATTAGGCGCACTTTTTTCTACTGATACCTAGCCTATATTTGGTTGATTCGTCACACCTATCAGTGATCCAGCCGATGGCATTGTGGATTGAGGGTCATCTGACCCGTTGATGTTATCAAGGTTCATGAAATTAGGTTTGGTTGGCCCCGTCGGGCTTTCTTCTGGGATATCGGTCGAAAGCCTTGGAAATATGACGAGGTATGGGTTATCCTACATCTACTTCACTATATGTTGGGTCTGTTGATACATGATTCCCCCCATCCCCTGCACAGCTTGAACCTCAGAGAAGTTCCTACCTTGTATCGAGGTTACATGGGAAATCTCTGATGTTCTGGTGGCTTCTTGAGGAGCTTCCACCGCTTCGACTGATTCGGGTGTTATCCTTTCTTCATTGGACCTAAGGATTTCTTGAGCCAATTGTTCCAAGATTGTTTCTTTCTAATCCCAACTCATGGCCTTAAACCTAGTTTCTTTAGGGTCAGCCATGCTTGCCACCACCTCATCCCAACTTTGAGCATTTTTTGTGAAGATCTCATCCTCAAACCTATCATGGGCATATGGCCAGTAGGATGATACTTGTGACGCATGCCTCAGGACTAGACCCTTGGGTTCATGCTTGCGAAAATGACTAGTTTGGAATCAAAATTCTAATTGGATTAATCCTTCTTACTTGGCTTGCACGGTGCCCTTTACCATGTAGAAACTAATATGAAACCCATAGGGTATGAAGGCCCACTTCTTATCCTTTACCAAAGTAGAATTATAACCTTGCAGGATGGTCTGATAACATATTTCCCCTACTACTAGTCGATCGGGGACATATACAGGTAATAGATGGGGTGCTCCAGTGGCATCGAAAACCCTGATGTAAGTATCGCACTCATCCAGATACCAATGGCCAACTTTCAATACAACCCTTTTGGCTGCATCCGATGGCCTTGGGCATTATTTATTGAACATCAAGAAATAAATACGTGTGATAAACTATTCTTTTACCTGTTCTTCCACAAAATGTTGAAATACATATGGACCGGGAGCTTTGATGTGTGCCAACTCAAGCTCATTTCAGCAAAGACATTTCTGGAACAAATGGCATCTAATAGATAAGAAGCCATATAGAAGGATGGGGTTTCTCCCTCTTTCGGCGTTTGAGCCTGTCGTATACAAGTGCTCGATGGTTTGGAGATGATGGCACCCCAGTTAAAACCAATTCCGAAAATGGCTACCATATAAGCTAGAGGCATCCAAGCTTCTGAAAACCTGGAGCAGTGTTTCTCCCCATGCAATCGACAGAGGAGGGCCATTAGATAGATGTACAACTCCCTCGGGTTGTAGTCGGGTACCAGCCGGAGGTCCGATTGGTGAACTTTTTATCCTCTCTCCACCATGACTCCATCGCCTTGCTGGTGTCGTTTTTCTCATAGAAGCTTACAACAAAATCATTGTTTATCCATTCTTCTGGCTCTCTGAGCTTGTATTAATTTTGAACTTCCACTGAGAGGAAAAACCCAACACACTCATCGTTGTCGTCATTAATCAAACATCTTTGTGTGTTAGTGTGATCGATAAGCCATTTCAGGAGTTCGATGCAGGGTAATATCAAAGTCTTGATCACCACCATGTGTAGATACGCCTTTCGAAAATTCGAGAGGACTTCATAGTCGATTCTTCTTGTATCAAGATTGTTGTGCGGGGTATATTCGGGGAATTCCTCCCTCTTTCTTTTCTTGAAAATTTCTTCCCAACGCGGGAATGTTATCTTGGTCCCAATGTTCACCTCTGTGTCTCCAAAGGCTGGGGGTTGAACGAAATCCTTATTGGTGGTTGTTTTGATAACGAGCATCGGCTTTGGAGAAAATTCCAATTGTCTTGGAACCGTTGGGGGGGAACCTTCTCACACCTCTGGTTCTTATAGCTTTGGTGCTCTTGGATATTTCCTGGTGGTGGGTTTCTTCAGAGGCATCATTCCTACAACCGAAAACGATCCTTTAGGCAAGTGTACAGAGTAACATTGGATAAAAACATATGAAATGAAGCATAAAACATCCATAGATTGGTACATACCTGTGACTCTTGCTAAACTATTGATTAATACTCACTAGACCTTGGAAGCTATCTCTAGACTGCTCGTCTCACTCCTTTGGATGTTCCGAACTCCTTCACGCACAGTGTAACCTTGTTTACAATTACTCAAAAGAATATAACGGGAGAGATAATACCAGTCATATCAACCAGTTAATACGAGTAATGGGTGAAATTCAAAACAATCTACCACTGAATCTCTGTAAATAAATTCTACGTGGGTTGACGGCGGAGGCGCGGAGGGAGATGCACTATATCGACATGTTCAAACGGTCCTTTTGATTCGCGCATGAATTAGCAACTAATGTGATATTCTGGAATTAATTAACCTTTTAAATGCGTCGTATCTAGCGTATCTTAGAGATAAAACGTCCCATCACGTCGTTTTCTTAGTGGGAAGATTGGGAATCAGCGATATCCTTATGCACGTTTCCGTCGATATCTTCCTGAGAAACATTTTGACACAGACAAATTTTGTCGTACGATGCTGACGTGGTAAAACTGGTTCGGGGTGCAATGTGGGTCTTAGGAGCTACTAACAACTCCAGGGAAAACTAGATCATATGTCTAATTACACGAACAATGACAGATGGCAACAGAGGACAGGTGGTTTGAATGTATATCTCAATCGGAGTCATGTCTTTCAACAGAAGACGTCCATTAAAATAAACCTGGGATTGTCAAGGCCGAAAGGTATCGGAGTCGGCGATCGGAGGTTGACTTATTACGTTCTCCACAGGTTATCCTTCTAAAAACTCGTCGAGGCCAAAAGTTATCGGGGGTCGGCTCTCAAAGATAGTTCCATCACGTAGTTCCTTTGTGGGTTATCATACTCGAAAACCCACGATGTCAAAAACGGTTCGGAAGTCAGTGATCGATGATATCATTTCATTCTTCGTGAGCGCTTACTCTTTTAGTCATTCGTCGATGCCGAAGGGATCGGTCATCAACGATATTCTCGGTGATGCTCGTCGCAAAAGAAATCTCGTGTCTCCCGACACCAATGAAGATAAGAACTCGGTAGATTTGGTTCTCTCTAGTGTTTCCTTTCACGCTTAGTCCTTTCCGATGTCAAATTCTTTAAGCACGTCGGGGGAAAGTTTTGATTGTCAATTCTCTAATTTAGATATTAGTCTTTTAAGTTAATGTTTTTCACATGCTCGAGAAACTTTGAAAGACTTAAATGGAAAACAAAATGATGTGCAAAGGCAACATTCTTCATACTAAGGTCGAATTAGACAGTGAAAAATCAAGTGGTACCCAAAAAGTAAAATTTGACCTAGACTTTTTAGGGTGTGTTGAGTGCTCAACAAATGGCGATTCACTGGGCGAAAGCAGAATCTTTGTTCTTCCTTCATGCTTGACTGATACAAAAGCCGGTGGAGAACCTTACTATTTTTAAAATAGAGCCTCTTTTACCTTTGCAATTTGAAATTCTCTGGTTAATGCTTCTGGGTCTACCTGTGGGGTTTTTAACCTTTATTCCTCCTTTGTTTCCTGTAACCCTGACTCATGACCTTCTTTACAAAATTCTAGTCAAGCATTCACTAGAATGGATCCTTTAGTTACCTCTACTAACTTTCTTTGGTGTAGCTCCACTACGAGCGAGCGTCCATAGCCCCGGTGGAGATATCTGCATACCCTCTCCTACTGTTCACTCTTTTTATAATATCAACTTTATTCTGACACGATGCCCTGAGCGAGTGGGAGAGGATGATCTTTGTTTATTTCGCAAAGTGAGATGGTTAGGGTGAATCCTTTGCTAGATTTTTTTTCGGGGTTCATGTAGTCCTTTCCAACTTTCCTACTTTCCCTTAAGGTTTTACCAAGCCACTAAGCATACATTTTTTACATTTCTCCAAAGTTGTTCATTTGTGCAGGTTAGATAGAGGACCCCTAAACCAACTGCAAGCTCCTCAATGCTTCTTTTGTTTTATATGAGCGATGAGTTAGGAACAGAGTTCGCTATGTCGTATGACTTAAAGTCGACCATTGTCTCATTGAACACAACCTTCAAAAGCACAAAAGTCCAAAAGCAAAAAGAAAACAACAAAAATGCATTTCACAATCATGAAAACATTCGTACAAAACACAAAAAAAATTCATTTATTTATTTATTTATTTATATATATATATATATATATATATATATATATATATATATATATATATATATATTATTGGAAATATTGTTTGAGGGATTGGCCATTTACTGGGAGGGCATCAGGTTCCCCCCTCAGATTCTGTAACTGATAAGTGCCTGCCCCAATCTTCTCAACCATATGGAAAGCTCCAAGCCACAGATTCTGAAACCTAGAATGCTTCCCTTTTGGCTCATTTGCTTTGTCCCATTTTAGGACTAAGTCTCCTACTTCAAAAAAATTCTCTTTAGCCTTATGCTTATCAAACCATATTTTCATTGTTTGTTGGTGAGCTAGAAATTTTGACTTAGCCTCTTCTCTCTCTTCTTCTAGCATGAGAAAAGTATCAATTCTTTGTTGTATGATCGATGAGGGTTACCCACTGGAATCTTGGGCTAGTTGAAGAGATGGAAGATAAAGCCCATTTGGGAGAATGGCTTCCTGCGCATAAACCAGAAAGTATGGGGAGTTTCCTATAGCTTCCTTGGGTGTGACCCTATCGTCCCATAGAGCGTTATGGAGTAGATTATGCCAATTCCTTTGGTTGTATGCAACCGTCTTCTTTGATATTATCACTAGGTTCATATTATTTGATTCTACCACCCTCATTTCCCTATGGATAATAATTTGCAGAGTACCTAAATATAATTCCTTTGTCCAAAGAAAACTCTGTCAATAGAGTGGAAGAAAAATAAGTTGCATTATCAAAAACTAGAACAAAAGGGACACCAAACCTTGTGATCGGTTGTTGTTCTATGAATTGGATCACCACCTTATCGTTTACATGAGTCAGAGGGATGGCCTTTTCCCACTTCGTGAAAGAATCAGTGGCAGTAAGTATATACTTGTGTTGTTTCGAAGAACTGGGTGTAATTTATCCTATGATATCCAACCCCCATTTCTCAAAAGACCTAGAGACAGTCACTGGTTGGAGTGGGATTGTTGCTCTCTTCTCCCTCCCATTGCTTATTTGATAAGTTTTATAGTTCCTAGCATATGTGTGGGCATATATGAACAAGGTGGGCCAATAATAGCCAGCTCTTAGTATCTTATGGGCAGTGGTGTTTCCTGCGAAATGTCCACTAGCAGGGCCATCATGGAGCTCTTTCAGAACTTTGGTTGAGTCTTCACGCTCGAGACATCTTAAGAGTACCCCATCATAATTAATCCGAAAGAGTACTGACTTTATGAGGTGATATTGTGCAGACTTTAACCTGAGAGCTCTCCTTTCCCTAGGGTTGAGATTTTCTAAACAAGTCCCATGGTGTAGGAGATAAGTTAAATTCTCATACCAAGTCTTTGGCCCTGGGGAAATGTATAAAGCTTTAGCACACCATAATTTCATTTCATTCTCCCATCTAGAATCTTCATTTACTTGGTCCTGGGCTTCAGCTGCGAGTTTGCACAACCCTTTCTCGTTATCTAGTTTGGAAGGTTTTATATCTAGATCAAATTCTTGGACCACTGCCATCTAGTTCCCTCTTCTTTCCCCCATCTCTTATTGACTAAACAAGGATAGGACCACAGGGTGAGGCACAATCACTTTGGTGTGTTTCTTGAGGATGTAAGACCTGAAGTGCTTTACTGCCTTATATACCGCATAGGCCTGTTTATCAATAGCAGGATAATAAATTTTGGCTCCCTAGAGATTAGTTCTCATGAATGACACCAGGGCCTCTTTGTTGTCATCATCCTTCTGAGTCAATACTACAACTAATGACTAGTCGGAGGCGAAAGTATAGAGGAAGAAATCCCTATTGAAATCGGGACTTCGTAACACGAGGGCCTGGAATATAGCAGTTTTAATATTGCTGAAAGCATCCTTCCATTCATCATCCCACTTAAATTTGGCATCTTTGAGAATCATCTTTTGTAAGGGTTTGATAGTTTCCGCGAAATCGGGAGTGAATTTCCTCACGAAATTGATTTGCCCGAAAAAACACTGCATAGCTTTCTTGTTGTGAGGCAAAGGGAGTTGAGCTATGGCCTTAATCCTTTATGGGTCTATGCAAATGCCTACTTGAGATATAATGTGGTCTATCATCTTACCTTCCTCGACGTCAAAAATAGTTTTCTTGGGATTTAAGGATATACCGTATCTCCTACACCTTTCAAGAATTTGAGTTAAGTGTACGTCGTCTAGATACACTACCACACATTGGTTGATTAGTCCTCGAAATGCTATGTCCATGGCCTTTTGGAATTTCGCCCCTGCGTTGATTAACCCAAAAGGCATGTGTTTATAAGAAAAGGTTCCCCACTTTGTTCGGAAAGTAATTTTTAAACGATCTTCCTCTTAAACCAGGACTTGGTTGTAACCTGAGAAACCATCCAGTAGAGAGAAAATCTCTGAGCCAGACATGGTATACAGGAGTTGCTCCATTGGTGGGACTGGGTAGTTGTCCTTTTCTGAAGCTCTGTTGAGGTTCCTAAAATCTACGCATAAGCAAATTTCTCCTGAGTTTTTTCTCACAGGAACCAGATTTGCTACCCACGCGGAATGCCTAACCTGGAAGATGATCTTGGTATCTAAAAATTTCATTATTTCCTGATACATGAGAGCTTTCAGGGATGGGTGATACTTTCAGAGCTTTTGTTGGAAGAGTTTCACCTTAGGTATTAATGGTATAGTGTGTTGAATGATACGGGTGTCATAAGTTTTCATATCTCAGTAGGACCATGCGAAGACATCTTGACATTGTCTGAATAGTTGGAGATAAGCCTTTCTTTCCTCTTTAGAAATAGTCTTGCATAGATTCACATTCTTTGGGTTTTCCAGGGTTCTGAGATTTATAGTTTCATGTAGGGGACAGGAGCTACCAGTCTTTGCATTTTTAGGCCCCCTAAATCGTTCTTTCAGGTCAAACAAATTTTCCAAATTAGTTATCCCTTTCGGGATGGTGTGAGATTTCGATCTGTCAATAGGTTGACATGTCCGTGGATCAGTTTATGTCAATTTCTCTGGGAATACTTCATCGTCGATGGCCAAATATTTGAAATTGTCTTTGTTAGTCAGGAAGTTTATGCTCTGTTCATCTCCTTCAAATACTTTCCAATTATGAATGTTGTTAGGCACCGATGGTTTGTAGAGTAGTTCCACAGTGAATCGGGAGGCTTCATAATCTTCTAGAGGTGACAGCCTTGAAGCAGTTGTGGCCAGAGAATCAGCAAGGATATTCTTTGCTCTCGGGATCGTGGCGATATTGAAAGCTTCAAAATGCTCCATTAACCTATGTACTTCATGTTGATAATTCTTTAGGTGCGGGGAATTGCAATGTATAGTATTCCTTACTTGTCTAACGATAATCTCTGAGTCTCCGAAAACTTTCAATTCTTTGGCGTTTAAGTCTATGGCTTACTTTAACCCTTGTACTAGAGATTCATACTCGACGGTGTTATTGGTGCATTTGAATTCTAGTCTATAGGACAGGAAATGGCATTTACCTTTTGGATCATTGAGGATGCACCCTGCGCCTGATCCTTCCTACATTTAGATCCATCAAAGTATAGGATCCAAATTTGTGAACGACAATCACCCCTTTCCTCTTTCTTATTAATTTCTTGCCCCCCTATCTTTTGTTCTTTAATCTCTAGCGTGGGGTCTTGACAGAAGAGGGTGTCTTCTGTCGGTATCGGTGACTTCTCTTGAAAAACAATTTCAGAGTTTTGAGTGAGAGGGACATCGGATAAGAGAGGAGAAAAGTTACCGAAGTTGGAATCACGGGAATAATTTCCCAGCACGGGGAAATCTGTGGATGAGGGTTCATTTAGGGTTTCTAGATCAGTGACTGTATGTTTCAGGTATCTCTCCCTATCGATTCTGATCATATTCGTGTATCCCTTCAGTGGTAGCCAAAGGTGTGCCCAGTCTATAATAAAGTACCTGTTTAACTTCTCAGACCAATATCGACTTAGTAATAACCCATAGGCCTCTGGGATGTCTACTAAAATGATGTCAATCACTTGCACAAACTGATCTGATTTTTATGAGCAGAACGAAATGACTACAGATTATTAATAGGTGCTTAACACAAAATAACATAGATACAGTAAAATTGGTTTTCTATTCAATAAGGAAATAAGTTGAAACTGTAAAATGCAACGGGAACAAGCTTGTTGGAATGGTGGCGGCTTATATCTGAGAAGAGATCTGATGGTTGTGCTTATTCACAAGAAGATGATTACAATGAGGCTTTGAAGGCCTTTTTACAATAAACAGGAATGCCAAAAATCCTAGACATCCAAAACCCTAACCCTAGGAGATGAAGCTCCAAAATTCATGTGGGCCCCGTCTGGGTAAGTTAGTACATCAACTTCTCGGGGTCGTCACTTTTGCATACGATCTTCGTTTTAGGCGTATGATAGCCCGTTGGAATGGTATCATCGAGGAAATTCATTTTGGTGGCTAAATCATGCCTTCATATATAATTGAGAATCTTGATCTCGAAAAGCCTTCATTTAGGCCCTCAAAATGGCCCCGGAAGTTAAAACTACTAAAAATAGTAAATTGCCAAAATTGTCATAAAACTGTTTTGAGCCAGTTGAAAAAGGTGGGTGGCCACCGATATCCACCTGGATCAATCCTCCCTACTTAGGAAGCAATGGTCTCCATTGTGTTGATTTCCCCCATCAGATGAGGAAATTTCTGTTGAATTTGGCCCCGGGTGAGCCACTTGCCTTGGTGCAAAGGTTGCCCTACTTTGACGACTCGATAAAGTTGGATCCTTTGCTATTGAGTGCCCTTGATCTGTGTGTCCACAATATAATCATTGGATGCATGTTGTATGTTGTTGGGGTTGAGCTCTGTTGGTGTCAATTGCTCTGCTACATCTGAGGTGTCCAATAATGGTGGGAAATAAGGGCGAAGGAGATCCACGTTGAACATTAGGTGCAGGCCAAGGAAAGGAGGAATGTTGAGCACAAAAGCATTATCCCCAACAGCGTTGGTGATGGTGTACGGCCCATAACGGAGTGTTCGAAGCTTCTGATGGGGTCATGTAAGGTGTTCTTTCTACAAGTGCAACCAAACTTTGTCACCCACTTGAAACTTATGTGGCACCCGATGTTGATCATGGCACTACTTGTACTTGTCATTGGACTTCTGTAGGATATCCTGAACCTATTGGCAGATGTGTTGGATCCGCTCAATGAACTAGGTGGCTTTGTTAGCTTTTTTTGGAGTAGGAGATGAGTCGGTCGAGGTGACCACAAGGGGAAATGCAACATCTATGGGACCCAATGGTTGGAATCCCAACCCCACCTAAAAGGGGTTGTGGTCGGTTGAGCTATGCAGGGCTCGGTTGTAGTTATCTTGGACATAGAGAAGGCTCTCATCCCATGTGTGAGGGTGCTTTGAATTATACATGCGAAGGATATGCACAGTCATTCAATTTACGACCTCGGTTTGGCCATCTTTCTTGGGGTGGAAGGCCATGGATTTGGTGAGCTTGGTGTCCAGCAGTGACCAGAGGCTCGACCAGAATGTGCTGAGAAATTGAGTGTCCTGATCTGAGACAATGGTTTGTGGGATTCAAAAATGTACTCAGACTCGTTCAAAGAAGATCTTGGCAGTGGCCTCTGTTGTGATGTTCTTCTTGTAGGCAACCAGAATCGCCATCTTAGAATAGAGATCAACAACCACAAAAACATAGTCATTTCCCCACTTGGTGGATGGGAGGCCCGATATGTAGTCCATTCAAATGGATTCCCATGGCCTGTTAGGAGTAGGAAGAGGGGTGTACAAGCTCTGTTTCTTCGTGGACAAGCTTTGTTTCTTCGTGGTCGTTTTGGCAATAGCACGGGCAGTGCAAGACCTGATATACTTGTTGACCTCCTGTCGAAGTTTCGGCCAATAGAAATGTTTTTGTAGCATTGTCACTGTCTTTTCGATGTCGAAGTTTCCTGCCACCCGACTGTACTGGGCGTCCCAATTCAGCTTCAATCGCTTTCTTGATGGAACACAAATATGGCCTAGATGACACAACAACCCATCCTGAAGATGGAAATTATCGACAATTGCGTTTGCACCCAACATTTGGTAGGTGGTGGAGAATTTTGGGTCTGTCTCATAGAATTGGAGCCATCCAAAGGTCTCATGGCCGCAGGATTCTAGCAGCGTGGTGAGTGATGCAATTGGTGGTCTGCTAAGGCAATCAGTGACGTGATTGGTGCTTCCTGTTTTATACTTGATGTTGAGGTGGAATTGCTGCAAGTATGTGGACCACTTTTGATGGCAATCATTCTTTAATTTTCCTTGTGTCTGCATGAACTACAGTGGTTTATGATCAATGTGGATGATTGTCTCCTTCCCAAGAATGCAATGTCTCCACTATTGGCAGGCTTTCACAATGGAGTACATTTCTTTGTCGTAAGTAGGGTACTTACAGACAGCGTCTAATAGTGTCTCACTATGATAGGCCACGGGGTGGCCGTGATGAGTGAGAACGGCACCCATCACATAGTCTGAAGCATCTGTCTCGATCTCAGAGGGTTGTTGCAGGTCTGGTAGTGAAAGTACTAGGGTTGAGCATAAGAGTTTCTTCAAATCATCGAACGCTTGTTGTTGGGAATGGCCCCACGCAAATTTTTCCTTACCACCACCCCTGGTTATTTGGCTGAGGGCCCATGCAATATGGGAGAATCCCAGCATGAACCTGCGGTAGAAATTGGCAAGGCCCAAGAAGCTTTGAAGCTCAGTGAGTGTGGTTAGGGCTGGCCAGTCACGGATGACTTGGATCTTGGATGGATCCACATGTACACCATGCTGATCAATTATGTAGCCCAGGTAATGGACCCTATCCATGCCGAAGGAGAATTTTTCCAAGTTGTCATATAGCTTGTGATGTCACAAGGTGTGCAGAACCTGTTGAATATGCTGCAAGTGTTCGGCCCAAGTCTTGCTATAAATGAGATTGTCATCTAGATACACCACTACAAAAGTATTGGTGAATGGTCGCAGGATATCATCCATCATCCTCATGAAAGTGGTTGGAGCATTTGTCAAACCAAAGGGCATGACTAACCATTCAAAAAGGCCTTCCTTTGACTTGAAGGCATTTTTCCATACATCTGTCTATTCTATCAGGACCTAATGGTAGCCAAAATTCAGATCAATCTTACTGAAGTATTTGGCCCCCGTGAGTTGATCAAGGAGGTCATCGATTCGGGGAATCGGGTACTGATTTCTGACTGTGATTTTATTCAGAGCTCGGTAATCAATGCAGAGTCGTCAGGTTCCATCTTTCTTCTGTACCAGCATGATTGGGATCCCGCAAGGTGATGAGATGGGACGGATGTTCCCCTTGTGGAGAAGTTCTTAGATCTGTCACTTGATATCCTCATTCTCTAATAAAGAGTGGTGATAGACTGGCCCATTGGGCAGCGATGCACCAGGGATCAGATCGATGGGGTGCTTGACCTAGCAATGAAGACGTACCCCGGTAGGTGAGGAGAAGATATCTGAGTATTCTTCCATGAACTTATCTACTTGCTTTTGTTGTGTGGAGAGGTCGGCCACAAAGACCCTGAATGTGACTGTGATATTTCACTTATTCTGAAAGCGAATCATGAAAAAGACAAACTTCCCCGTCTGATGACCTTCCTGCATTTCTTAGCAGAGATCAAAGAAATATAACTAGGTGGGACTGCCTCGGGTATCCTATACAATTTCATGTTCAAAGTAATAATAACACTACGAGGCCTAGACTCATATACATCATGACATTTCCATAAATAAGGTTGGCCCAAAATAACATCACAAACTTCGAGAGGAGAAACATCACACAATACCTTGTCTTTGAAGGGCTTGATGTCGTATGACAGTCGGCACTGTTGGCTGATGCGGAGATCGCTTCCTTGGCGGAGCCATCCAATGGTGTAGCGATAGCCGACAACACCGCACCCACAACCCTACACCATTGGATGATGAGGTTCTTCTAGCTATCGCTTTCCACAATGAAGTGCAGTGGGGTGCCTTTTACCCACATCTGTGAATGGAAGAGGCATTCTCCTTCTTCTAGCTCGTCTGGTTCACCAAGTTAGAGCTTGGTGGTAGAAATGGTGTCACTGGGTTCTGCGTCAATCATCTCTCTTCCCCTTTCTAATTCTAGCTCAGAGTCTGAACCCACGTTTGAGTTAGAGGCTTTCACTTCTGCCACCAGTGACTTCTTTGAGCAGCCTTCAACAGTGTTATTCCAAGGGCTCTTATGGAAGTCACACCACTTCCTGGTATCTTTCTTTGTCTTTTTGGTGTCCTTCTTTTCTTGCAGCTTGGACTGGTTGTCCTGATACTTTCCATCTTTTCTCTTTCCTTTGTTTTGTAGGTTTGGGTTGCCCTTTCCTATCTTTTTTTGTGAGGGATTCCCAAGCCCAAATTGCCATGTCTTTTGTTTGAGCTTCTACTCGATTTTGACGGCATATCGGTAGGCTGCACCCAAGGATGAGATGTCCAAAAATTCCATTTCAATCTGGATGTATCTATGTAGAGCACCACGATGCTTGAGCACCAGATGTCACTCTGAATTTTTGATACCCATCTTGGTGCGCAAGGTATGAAAGATATTTGTGCAATCTGGCACTGCTTGGTCTCTTTCTTGTCGCAGTGTGGTCCATTTGGTATACAAGTCGTCATAACTTCTGACAGGGTAGTATTGTTCCTTAATAGCATCCCTGAAGGATTCCCAAGTGACCATGACTATAAATAATGAGGGTTCCTCTATTTCCTTTTGCTCATAGAAAGTTTCCCACCAATCTTTGACATGGGGAACGGCTTTGAGGAGCACAAAAGTAATCCTTTCTCTATTTGAAAAGTTATAGACAGAAAAATACCCTTTTAGTAGATTCAACCACTTGTCTACAACATCTGCATCTATCTGACCTTCAAATGCAGAAATATTTAAGTTTATTTGTATCTTGAAGGGGGTGGCGCCTCCGCTCGAAGAAGATGTGTCGCCTGTTGGTAGCCACTGAAGGATTTGCGCGAAACTATCCATCATATCGTTCCTTTGTTGCGTGAGGGATTCCTCAATCAACAGTTTGAAAGGATCTCATGTCCCTTCATATTTCTTTTCTCCTGCCATGAGAGGTCGCTTGGGCGTGCGAGAGATTTTTTCCTCAAGAGAAACAAGCTCGAGACCCAACTCTTTTTACTCCGACCTCGTTGGGGACATGCATTAAGACGACAAGGAGCAAACCGCTCTGATAGCACTGATACGGATTTTATGAGAAGAACGAAATGACTACAGATTATTAACAGGTGCTTAACACAAAATAATAGAGATACAATAAAACTGGTTTTCTATTCAATAAGGAAATAAGTTGAAACTGTAAAATGCAGTGGAAACAAGCTTGTTGGAATGGTGGCGGCTTATCTCTGAGAAGAGATGTGACGGCTACGCTCATTCGCAAGAAGATGATTAAAATGAGGCTTTGAAGGAATTTTTACAATAAATAGGAATTCCAGAAACCCTAGACATCCAAAACCCTAAACCGAGGAGATGAAGCCCCAAAATTCATGTCTGCCCCGTCTGGGTAAGTTAGTACATCAACTTCCCAGTGTCGTAACTTTTACATACGATCTTCGTTTTAGGCTTATGATAGCCCGTTGGAAAGGTATCATTGAGGAGATTCATTTTGGGGGCTCAATAATTCCTTCATTTATCATTGAGAATCTCTATCCCAAAAAACCTTCATTTAGGCCCTCAAAATGGCCCCAGAAGTTAAAACAGCTAAAAATAGTAAATTGTCAAAATTGTCAGAAAACGATTTTGAGCCAGTTGGAAAAGGTGGGTGGCTACCGATATCCACCTGGATCACAAACTTAGGATGTGTCATTATCCTGATTATTACATCTTTGAGTTCCCCCATGACTTTGACCTTGGTTCTGTCTAGTTGAATCACAAGTTTATCGCTCTTGAGAGGAACGACATTTAATTTTTTGCAAAAAGACAAGGGCATAACGTTGGAAGATGCTCTCGATTCTACCAAACAATTGTGGAGGTTCATGTTGAAGACTTCAAACGTTAATAGAAATGATGGGAAAAAAGGTTTTCCCTTCTTATCTTCTAAGTAGGTATTCACAGTTGGTTTATTTACTAGATCTGTGTAAGTTAGATTTCTTTGTTGCTCATTACTTGTCGTAGGGTTTTCTACTGATTTCAACGCTTGTAGAAAGAAATATTTTTTCTAAGGTATTCTGCATATGTCCATAACCAATATATTAGCCTTCAACTTCTTCAGATCTTCAACTACGTTGTACTTCAGTTTGGGTGATTCTCACATATGGATGCTAATAGGGTTCTTACGGGGAGAAAAAGGTGCTTTCGGATGATCGGGAGTTTACCTTTCCTTTGACGTTTGAGTGGTAGTAGGATCCTTTGAGACAGGAGGACCTTTACTTATATTTTACACAACCGAGATCTTTGTGGGTGGTTCTTGAACCTGAAAGAGGTCGTTGGAAGGCATAATTAGGCCAGGATCCCATATCAGCATGGTTGTATCTTCTGGTGGGTCAATCTCTTCCTGGTCAGCAACATTAATAACCAAACTTCTTGGTTGTTCGGTTAGGGAAACCTCATCTAAAAACCAGTTGGTCATCAAATTCATGGCATGCACCCATTGAGGGCAGTCTCTTTTAGAGTGGTTTTCCTAGTGATAAGTACAGAAAGAATCAGATGCGACATTCCCTAGATCGATATTTAAGTTAGCTGGGGGAGGTTCAATGGCTCTGAACGACGGGTTTCTTTTAAAGAAAGGATTATAGGGCCTTTGGCCTTGGTTTACTTCCCATGTGTTTCTCTTCATGTCTATGATCTCATTTGATAATTTCTTAACCATGCGTTCTAGATCTTCTATGTCTCCATTACCCTTGTCGTGAGTCTGTTATGCTTGTTTCCCTGACGGTCTAATCAAAAGGAGTCCTCTCCTGGCAGGAGGTTGAGCTTATTTCTTAACTAAAGAGACCTAGCCTTCTTTACACCCTTTCATATGGAATTGTATCATTTTAGCTTCTTCTAAATTCTCAACTAAGGTTCGTTTCGCAGCCCTCTTCACAAACATGGAAATAGAAGTTGGGAGCGCATTAGCGTATAGTTCAATTTGCAACTCTTGAGTTGGTTTGGCTTCGGGATGGAATTTGTTTAATATGGTCGTGAATATTTGATTGAAATCTTTAACCTTCTCTTTCGAACTCGTGGTGGTGGTGAACAACTCAGCCATCAGAGCTCCTGTAGTAGTCTCTTCTGCAAATTTATCTAGAAAATCTTTTTGAAAGTTTGTCCAGCTAGTTATGGATCCTACAGGTAAGTTAAAATACCATTTGGAGGCTAAGTTCTCAAAATTTTATGGGAACAAACTGAAAACTACGTCTTTATGTTGGACATTCATAAGCGTGATCGCTAGTATAAATTTCTTGATATGATCTTCAGGCAATCCTGAGGTTTCAGGATCAAACTTAGGAAGTAACTTCTCTGGATGTCAAGGAAGGTTATGGACTAGTCCCAGGAGGGCCAAAGCGTCTTTGGACAACCAGGGTTAATTGTTTAGAGGTGGGTTCCCACTTTCTTCATTATGGTCATTGTTTCCTTCCATACCTTCAGAATCTGAGTTAAACTCCTCCTCTTCTGAAAAATCGTCTAGTTCAAAGACGTCGTCGGCTAGCATTTTGAGTATCAGATCAAGAGGATCTTGGATTTTGGTGATTGCAAAATCTATTAAGTCTTCTAACGAGTGCACGAAAACCTCATCGGGAGTACTAACCATCGTTCTTCTTTGTTGTTTTCTTCGAGGGAGTATCGGAGCTAAGGACAACGCACTGATTTGTTAGGCGTATGCTCTTGTGATTCTTCTGAATTCATTTACTTCCTCGTGAGGAAGAGCATAAGGTGTTTCAGGGTGAAAAGATTCTTCCTCGGGCTGGGGTAAGTTACTCATTTCAGGAGTACTCAGCGTGTGTGGTTTGTCTTGGGAATGAATAGCCATCCATGTGGGTTGTTTTGAATCTATAGGTTCTTTGAAATACTATGTAAAATATATATCCAGCCATTCATTCTCAGGCCCTCCTTCTATCGCCAATTCTGTTGTTGGGTCCTAGATCGCTTGATTCAACAGTAGGAACCAAACCCACCATCGAGGCCTGATTATACTCTATAGCGTTTAATGGTGGAATGGTTCTCCAGATCTTGCGATCCGGCCAATTTATCGATGGGATTTATGTTTTCTTGTGAAGTCTCCTCCTTCGGTTCGGCCTATCTCTTTTTGTATTTTCTATTGGGTGGGACTAATATGAGATGTAAACCAGTATAAACCAACTTGGCAACAAAACAGGATTAAGTTCTAACTACTGGGGAAGAGGCTGAACTTGGGATAACCCGCTCCTCAAGCATGCAGACGACAATTTTATACCAAAGGCCTAGTACTAATACATTAACCATGTGAGCATCCAATTACTGTCTGAGAAACTAATTACCAGAAAGAAAACACATATGCGATAAGACAATGACAAGAAAAATAATTCACCTACTTAATTATCCATCACATAATAACACCACGATTCATCTTCATCATTAAAGTAAAGAACAACAAAATATTGCAGTAGATAGCTTGACAATATATTAAATAGCTCTTACTCATTACATCATCTCTCATGAAACGAGATAGGAAATAGTTCTTCTCCACGTCCAATCACATGAATTTGATGAAAATAACATTGTCTTTGGTCCAGAAGGACTTCTCAATTCACATGCAACTTCAACATAATTCTTAACAACCAAAAATAAAGAGTTCTTTCAACAACCATCGACCTCTAAATAATTGGTCGATGTTCTTATTTATAACATAAAATTCAACTAAAAATAACTGCTAAGTGTAGTTTAAATGAAACAAAATTCGTCACGTTCCATCCTCTTCTAATAGTTTCTTTAATAGTCATCTCAAGATATCCCTTTGAAAGGGTGACTTTTCTCATATTCTTACCAACTGATAAACAACTCCTTGCAAGTTTGGGCCCATGCAAATCTGTGGTGTTCCATTGGAACCGCGTAAATTCCTCTGACCTCCACCGCATGCGCTCGGTACTTCACTAGACTAGTGTTTAACTGTTGTAGAATGGTCTGAGCTCTAATCATATGTTCTGTAAATATTTGCACTTGTCCTGGCGTTGCGTCGGTCACCTTCGCTAGCTCTTCGGCCCATAATAAATCTTGCTTGGTATGCGATTCGACTATGTCGCATAAGTCCATGAAGTTGTCGAGGTTGTCAAACTCAGGGAGTTTGATATCCCTCATTGCTTTGTTAATATTCCCCCAATGCTTCTCTCATTTTTCCCATTGCTCTTGAATTTCTTGGTGTTGTTCCTGAAACATCTTAGCCCAATACTCAGTTGATCACTTCATCTGATCAAGACTGCTTTTTCCCAACACTCGGATGTCGTGTTCTTCTTTATCCTGACCCTGTTGAACTAAGTCAATGTATTCGAGTCTTTCCATGGATTTTTGTGCCCTTTCATGCCACCGCTCCATATCCTTGCACATTTCTAGTGCCATGAGAGTGTCTTCCTGGAGCGCAGCTATCTTTTCAGTAAAAAGGTGCCTCTCTTTTTTGAATTGGCTGTAAGTTTCTTCGAACTCACTTCTCAGGTATACCATGGTCTGAGTGGCGCCCTGATAGTATTCATCCAGGTGGCGTAAATGTTCTAGTTCCTTCAGGGTGGTGGTCATCTCCTTTTCATGTCATTTGGCTCTTTCCAGGGTGGCATCCGAGAGCGCCATTCCCACGCCAAGGAGCTCAAATATTCTGGAATTTTCTATGTTTATCAAGTTTTCCTCTGTAGTGATGAGGCTGGAGCAATCCAACGTGATTCTCATTTTATTTGTAGTTATTTGGAAGATGGCCTTCCTCTTTCGATCGTAGGATATTGCATAAATATCGGCTACCTCGTCCACAGGTTCGGGAATCTGCTGATCACCACATGTGAGTTTGTTTCCCAAATTTCCGGTGGTGTATACTTGTTCAAGATCAGGTTCTTGAACTTTCTCGTTGTGATCTGAAGGCCCGGCCTCCGTCTGTATCTTTTTATGGATCTAAGTGTCAAGCGGAATAGAGGCATTGGGAAAATACTCGATACTTACTTGTTCATTGGTCTTCGATTTCCTTTTGCGAGAATCCTTCCTTTGGCTCATCCAGTTCCAACTTGTCCTTAGGATTGTCAGCTCAGGTTTTTGGCACATCAAGCCTCTTTGTGTCGGGAACATTTTCAGTTTCTATTACCTTTCGTGGGATCTCTTGGGTTTGGACCTCGAGAACAGGGGAAGAAGTCTTCTTAGATCCCTTTTCTTCTTGGATATGCACAAGGGTCCTGCGAGATGCCTCCGAGCTTTCATCATCACTATATATATTTATAAACTTGCTCAAAGGATTAGGCGTGCTTCTTTCTACTTATACCCAACCTGTCTCTGGTTGAGTCATCACACCTACCGGTGATCCAGACAGTGGCATTGTGGATCCAGGGTCATCTGACCTGTTGATGTTATCAAGGTTCATGAAATCAAGGTCGCTTGGCCCCGTTGGGATTTCTTTTGGGCTATCGGTCGGAAGCCTTGGCAATCTGAAGAGGTTCGGGTTATCCTGCATCCGCTTCATTATCTGCTTGGCCTGTTGATACATGAGTCCCCCCATCCCCTGCACAGCTTGAACCTCAGATAAATTCCTACCTTGTACCGGGGTTACCTGGGAAATCTCTATTGTTCCGGTGACTTTTGGAGGAGCTTCCACCGCTTCAATAGATTCGGGTGCTATCCTTTCTTCACTGTCCCTAAGGATTTCTTGAGCCGATTTTTCCAAGACTGTTTCTTTCTCATCCCAACTAATGGCCTTAAACCTGGTTTCTTTAGGGTCATCCATCCTTGCCACCACCTCATCCCATCTTTGAGCATTTTCTATGAAGATATCATCCTCAAACATGTCATGCGCATATAGCCAGCAAGATGATACATGTGACGCGTGCTTCAGTACCAGACCCTTGGGGTCTTCCTTGCGAAAATGACTAGTTTGGAATCAGAACTCCAATTGGCTAAACATTTCTTGCTTGGCATGCGCGGTGTCCTTTACCATGTAGAAACCAATATGAAACCCATAGGGTATGAAGGCCCTCTTTTTCTCCTTTACCAAAGTGGCATTATAACCTTGCAGGATGGTCTGATAATAGATTTCCTCTACTACTAGTCAATCGAGGACATATACAGGTAATAGATGGGGTGCTCTGGTGGCGCCAAAAACCCCAATGTAAGTATCACGCTCACCCAGATACCAATGGCCAACTTTCTATACAACCCTTTTGGATGCATCTGACAGCCTTGGGCACTCTTTCTTGAATATCAAGAAATAAATACGTGCGATAAAATGATCATAGATGAGAGAGTAGGATTTCTTATACATGTTCTCCCACAAGATGCTGAAAGACACATGGACTGGGAGCTTTGATGTGTGTCAGCTCAAGTTCATTCTGAAAAAGACATTTCTGGCACAAATGACATCCAATAGATAAGAATCCATATAGAAGGATGGGGTTTCTCCCTCTCTCGGTGTTTGAGCCTGTCATATGCAAGTGCTCAGTTGTTTGGAGATGATGGCACCCCAGTTAAAACCTATTTCGAAAATGGTTATCGTATAAGCTAGAGGCATCCAAGCTTCTGAAAAGCTGGAGAAGTCTTTCTCCCCATGCAATCGGCAGAGGAGGGCCATTAGATAGATGTATGGCTCCCTCAAGTTAGCAGTCGGGTACCAGCCGGAGGTCCGATTGGTGAAATTTTTATCCTCTCTCCACCACGACGTCATCACCTTGCTGGTTTCCTTTTTCTCATAGAAGCTTACAACAAAATCGGTATATAGCTATTCTTCTGGCTCTCTGAACTTGTAGTAATTTTGAACTTCCACTGGGAGGAAAACCCCGACACACTCGTCGTTGTCGTCATTAATCAAACATATTTGTGTGTCAGTGTGATCGATAAGCCATTTCAGGAGTTCGATGTAGGGAATACCAGAGTCCTGCTCGCTACCATGTGCAGATACGACTTTTGAACATTCGGGAGGACTTCATCGTCGAGTCTTCTCGTATCAGGATCGTTGTGTGGGGTATATTTGGGGAATTCCTCCTGCTTGATTTTCTTGAAAAAAATTTCCCAACGCAGGAATGTTGTCTTGATCCCAATGTTCGCCTCTGTGTCTCCAAAGGTCGAGGGTTGAACAAAAGCCTTCTTGGTGGTTGTTTTGATAGCGGGCACTGGATTTGGAGCAAATTCCAATTGTCTTGCAACCGTTGGGGAGGAACCTTCTCCCACCTATGGTTCTTGTAGATTTGGTGCTCTTGGAGATTTCCTGGTGGTGGGTTTCTTCAGAGTCATCGTTCCTACAACCGAAAATGATCCTTTAGGCAAGTATACAGAGTAACATTGGATAAAAACATATGAAATGAGGCATAAAATGTCCATAGACCGGTGCATACCTGTGACGCTTGCTAAACTATTGTTTAATACTCACTGGACCTTGGAAGCTATCTCCAGACTGCTCATCTCCCTCCTCTGGATGTTCCAAACTCCTTCGTGCACAGCATAACCTTGTTTACAATGACTCAAAAGAATATAACAGGAGAGATCCTACCAGTCATATCAACTAGTTAATACGAGTAATGGGTGAAATTCAAAACAATCTATCATCGAATATCTGCAAATAAATTATGCGTGGGTTGATGGCGGAGGCATGGAGGGATATGCATGGTATCGGCATGTTCAAACGGTCCTTTTGATTCGTGCACAAATTAGCAACTAATGCGAGATTCTAGAATTAATTAACCATTTAAATGTGTCGTATCTAGCATATATTAGAGCTAAAACGTCCCATCGCGTCGTTTTCTTAGTGGGCAGATCAGGAATCAGTGATATCCTTATGCATGTTTCCGTCGATATCTTCCTGGGAAAACCTTTGACGCCGACAAATTTCATCGTATGATGTTGACGTGGTAAAACTGGTTCGGGGTGCGACGTGGGTCTTAGGAGCTAGTAACGACTCCAAGGAAAACTAGATCGTATGTTTGATTACTCGGGAAACGACAGATGGCAACATAGGGTAGGTGGTTTGACCATATATCTCAGTCGGAGTCGTGTCTTTCAATAGAAGATGTGCATTAAAATAAACCTGGGATTGTCAAGGCTGAAAGGTATCGGGGTCGGCGATCGGGGGTTGACTTATCACGTTCTCCACGGGCTATCCTTCTAAAAACTCACCGAGGCTGAAAGTTATTGGGGATCAGCTCTCATAGATAGTTCCATCACGTAGTTCCTTTGTGGTTTATCATACTCAAAAACCCACGATGTCGAAAACGCTTCATAATTTGGTGATCGATGATATCATTTCATTCTTTGTGAGTGCTTACTCTTTTAGTCGTTCGTCGATGTCAAAGGGATCAGTCATCGGCAATATTCTCGATGATTCTTATCGCGAAAGAAATCTCATGTCTGCCGACACCGATGAAGATCTGGACTCTGTATCTTTGGTTCTCTCTAGTGTTTTCTTTCACGCTTAGTCCTTTCCAATTCTGAATTCCTTAAGCGCGTCGAGGGAAATTTTTGACTGTCAATTCTCTAATTTAGATATTAGTCTTTTAAGTTAATGTTTTTCACATGCTCGAGAAACTTTGAAAGACTTAAATGGAAAACAAAATGATAGGCAAAGGCAACATTCTTCATACTGAGGTCGAATTAGACAATGCAAAATTAGGTGGTACCCAAAAATTAAAATTTGACCTAGACTTTTTAGGGTGTGTTGAGTGCTCAACAGGACCAAAGAAGAAAACATGAATATTTTTCCTCCTGTAGCCATGTGAAGAAATTAAAAGCATGATCAATCGAAAGAGTTAATACATTAAGGAGATTATTGAGTGAATCAAATGATGTGTTAAGAAAAAGGATGGAAGTGTATTCAAATATTGTTGGTCTGGATATTTTCGGTAGCACCATTGAAGTTTCGAACCCAAAGATAATATCAAGTTCAATGCTCATGACCCGAAAACAATTTGAAGAACAAATCGATGGACTAAAGAAATCATTAGCTGAGAAATTTGATAGCATAGTTGAGTTCACATATGATGACATTGACAGTTGGCTTGTTGAATATACTAACAAAAATGAAGATATTGAAAATACGTTCCAAAAATTATCTATTGACTATAGAGAAATCGAGAATGAATTGTTTAATATCATGGTGAAACAAGAAGTAACCATGGCTCCGTTAAGAGATTATATTGAAGAGTGGTTAAAAAATTTTATTGCCAAGATTTATGAAATACCAACGAAAGTAGTTATAACCGTCCACATAACCGCAATGAACAAAAGTATAAAATGCACAAAAACAAGCAAGTAAAAAACAAGAAAGTCCATCGTAGTAAGTCTACACTGAATCACATATTTCCTCTTTATCATATTTTCATTCAGTTATACTTATTCTTTCATTAGAAAAGCATAACCAAATTTTGATGTCTTCTTCTTGTCTTCTTTCTAGATCATGTTACTCGCGTTCCACTCCGCCCCTTATTTCTTCAAAATTATTCTTGTAAATATTTATTTATGGTCTACGGGAGCCGCAATCCCAGTCCTTTATGGACAAACACATTTAATTTCAAGCAGTGTAACAAACATTATTATTTTGAGAAATCCCAAAGAACTAATTTGGGATTGATTTTGACTATATTTTATAATTCTGAGTTTTGAATATAAAATATTTGAAGTCAATCTATCAAAATATTGTTTTTTATCTTTATAAGTAATACTCTTTCAAATTTCTCTCGTGCAATATTGTAACACCCATGTTTCCCCCAACTTGTAATTAATGATTAATTAGGGTTACCATGTTGTGGCATGGGAACAGTGTAAATGTATTATTGTTTGAGTTGCCAATAATTGACTGTGGGGGTGAAGCCTTGAAATTACTGGCCATGATATCACTAGAGGAAAGAATGTGAAAACTATAAGAGAGGGTTCATTATATCAAATAACCCCAAATTTCCCTTTGATGAGGATTATAAACCTCCTTCGGATCCCAAGGAGAGAAATTAGTTAATGAAGAAAGGACTAGTGGTTGAATTATCAACCACTCCCATGAATGGAAGCATGGTCTAGCTGCAGAATGTCATCCTGAAGTACCACTGGGTATGGTATACCAAGCTTACCCGAGTTCCCTTCTGACGGAAGGAACAGGATGGGTCAAGAACCATCCTGGGAAAAGATATACAGAAAATAGAGACAAGGAAATAGGGAGAGGGACAGAGAGGAGAACGTGCAGAGTTGTTACACATTATTTTCGTCATCCCTATGATCGTTAATGATGTAAACCTATATGTTGCCTTCAGAGGGGTCAGTGGCCTAAGTTCATAAAGAGAGAAGGGAGAAGAACTTTTCCTGAGAAAAGAAGTTGCATTTTCCTATGTAAAAACCTTATAAAAAAGGAAGTTCACAGGTTGCTATATAGGCAGGATGCGAGAATGACCCATTCTCGCAGGTTGCACTATAGCTAG
>ML783091.1:113142-131170 GCA_009831015.1 Picea engelmannii | reverse complement strand
CTCTCTAGTGGATGATGAACAAAAGGTCGTGATATTGATGTTGAGTGAGCATATGATAAACCTCGCCAAGGCCATGATAGAGAAATAAATCTCTGAAAGTTTGCAGAGAACAGAACCCGAGTAGAGGCTGAAACCAAGAAAGAATCCTTGAGAAACTGCGAGAGTTCCCTGGAGATATCATGGCTTGGCACGGGGGTGGATAGAGTGCTAAGAATAAATGCCTCTGAGCCTATGGTTGGGTGGAAGGACGAACACCCACGGTCAGTTAGTTGGCTACCACCTGTAATAGATAAGTAATCGCATATCTTGTGTATTTAAGTGGTACTGTGAATTAAAGTTGGATATCCTATGAATGTTGCAGGGATGGGTATGTTTGCTTAATGATTTATACTGTATCCCTTTTTGTGTCTGCTTGATTGTGTAATTAGAAAAGTAATAAATGTTGAAAAGTCAATAAGAAACATGTGTCTAATTTACTTTTCCCTTAAATAAATTGGACAATAAATATTAATCTAGTATCTCATCTATAACTGAGTGATTTGGCATTGTAACATAATTATAAGTGTAGTTAAGTGAGTTAATCTCAGTTGTACTAGTTGTAACTAAACTTGCACTAGTGAGATTTCAGTGAATTAATTATTAATTAATTCAAATCAGTGAACTCACATGCAGCTGAAGATTTGCCACGGTTAACTGCATGCATGTTAGATCCAGTGGAGACCCAGTTGAGATAACAGGTGAAAGGGACAGTTTGGCTATTAGTTGTGATTTGAGTGAAGTGAACTCATGCAATCACACATGCAGTGGATATGCTTATGAGCATGTGCAAAGTAGGCAATTCGAATTAATTGTGAGAATTCTAATTGCATGGATTGTGCAGAGGAGGCATGTTGTCTGGACACAGAAATTGGCACATGTATTTGTTGAGTTTTGTATGACAGTGTGAAACGATTGTATTGTACTGAGAGCTCTTGGATTAGAGTTTTGTATGAGATTGTTTCATGATCCATGATATACATAATATATGATAGTGGGGTTTTTAGCTTTACGCTTTCCCGGAAAAACTTTTGTGTTATGTGTTCTTGATATTTCACTTTGTGATCATGGTTTATTTTTCCACAAGAATAATAGTAGAAGCAATTTTGTATTTAACAGTGGCATATAATTATTAGATCAGGAGAATCGTAGATAATACTTAATTTGTATTGAAATTTATTCAATAAATTATATGGATTTGACATGATTTGTAGAGCCACAAACTGTGAGTTCATCGACCTTGGGCACAGTTTCACATATGCATGTCGACACTCCTAGTCGTTCTAAGTCCCTTGGAGGAAGGATCCTGTTAAAGATCAGGAGAGATAGTGCATGTATTCATAGGATATCTACGAGGCAAGCAGAGACTGACAACCACTTAAGTTCTAGAGTTGAGGAATGAACGTAAGGGGTGTGTGGAAGAATTCTTCCAAGTGTTAAGTTCGAGAGAAAGAGAGCAAAGCTCTTAAGCCTTTCAGAGCTAACAAAGCTCAGGAATAATAGTGAGATTGAAGTATCAAAAGGGAAGGTTCCTTTGTTTGGAAGACGAATGAACAAGATCTGTTCGGGAAGAGCCAAGGTTCGTTGTGACCGTTCAATACGGGAAGGAGCACGGGAGTTAACCCCTTGCGTCCTTCAGATTTCGCGAGTTTGGCGAATTGAGCAATTTCTTCGTAAGGGAGGTAAAATCCCCGAAGTCCCAAAGTTAATCTGGGCCTTAGATCTGAGGATGCCCGGGAGCCATCCCAACCATCAAATCTATGAGGTAGTCATCCCGATGCTGACCAACTCCGGGAGATTTCAGTTGAGGAGTGAGTCAACCTCCCAAAGGCTCGGAGGCATGAGTTCACCTGAGTCGTCGATCTTCAAGGACAGGTGTTAGAATATCTACCACTTTGTAGAAAAGTCACTCCATAGGAAATCTTGTGGCAAGAGGCGAGAACTCCCGAAGGCTGAAGTGTCGGAGTTCATCTTGATCGTTGATAGTAGGGAGATGTGTGTCCGGAGATCTGACACTTCGGAAGGATTACACTCTCGAGGTTTGTGTTTGTAAGTACTTTGAAACTCCCAAAGTGAGAAGCCCTAAAGTGATCTGTATTCGTCAAATCATGGGAGACATGCATTGATAGATCATTAACTCTGGGTGAAAGCCTTTCGGGAGAAAGTGAGTGTGGAAAGGTAGAAAATCCCGAACGTCGAAATCCCGAAGTAAACCATGATCGTTGATCGGGAAGGATGTGTAGCGCATGATCCTATGGATCACCCAAACGCCGAAGTCCCAAAGTGAACCTGGACCATCAGATCCATGGGGACATGTGGCGGAAATCCATTGTATACAGGTGAAAGCACTCTGGGAGGAACGAGTGCGTAGGAGTTTGAAACTCTCGAAGCCTGAATAGCTGAAGTAGTTGGGGGTCGTCGATATGTGGGAGGACACGCGTCAATAGATCATGGACTCCAGGTGATACGCTCTAGGAGCAAGTGAGCGTGGAGAGGTTGAGAATTGAGAATCCCGAAGGCCAGAGTCCCAAAGTGGATCACAACCGTTGATTGTGAAGGGACGTGTGGCACTCGATCTGTAACTCCGAGTATGACATACTTCGGAGGAAAAAAGGCATAGGAATTTTTGAAACTTCTGATTGTCAAAGTCCCGAAATGAATCAGGACCATCGGAATTGCCAAGGACACGCGACGTCGAATTGTGAACTTCGGAGAATTGTCATTCTGGGGGAATTTGTGCGGGGTTGTCTTAGAGCCTTTTGTTTTGGTGTCTGGTCACATCTCATGATCATATGCAAGTATAAGGGGAATGGAAGAACCCGAATGACTTAGAAGAGGATATTTTCCAGTTCTGACCTCAGATCGAAGCATGGAGGTCGCGGATGGAAAGCCCTGGAAGAGAAGAATGAAATAGAGACCCCTTAATGAGGGTATTGTTCTCTCAAGGAGAACGAAATTTTTATGCCCCTTCGTGGGTGTGTTACAAATAGACCATTTCTTTTTATGTTGAATGTGATCAGATATTTATTAAACTATGATGGATGTGAGGATATCTACATTTTTATTTTCTACCATGTGTGATGTTTGAAGTTCCTGGTCCACTTCTCAGGAATCGTTTTCTTTATATACATATATTTATTTTTCAACATTTGAATTTTATTGAGCATTGAAGACTTGGACTCATGTTATTTGACATAGTCCTATATTATTCTTGATTTGAAATTTCAACGAAGATCATAAGAAAAATAGGAGTACCACCTCTCTAAAAGCACGGGAGGATTCATATCCTCGTGAGGTTGTCGTTCGGTCTTAAAATATTCAAACGTCAACACAACCCTAATTTCTTAACTAGAAATAGAAAACCATCAGCGAAAACACATACCCAACAATGGGCAGAAAGAAACTGGCTTAATTAGGATTTTAGGTAGCTCCCATCACACCTCTCTCAGTGTGCCAACCGAATCAAATTTGTGTTGAAAGGTTGTGCACCTCAAAGGAAGAAAATGATAGATAAAAGAGGGTGGGGAAAGTCATAATACATAGTTAAACAAAGGTATCAGTGTCAATTGATTAACACTGTTGATATCCCCAAGAACTCTATTTGGGGAAAAAATTGCCATAAGAATTGACTCCTAAGATCAATATCCTCTATTGGACTTTGGCCCATGGGAAAATATTAACAGCAAATAATTTACACAAAATGGGTATTCAAGGACCTTCATGGTGTAGTTTATGTAGGAAAAATGAAGAATCGAGGAAAAACCTCTTCTTGGAGTGTGACTTTACAAGGAAGGTGTGGATATTTGCTTTAGAAAGCATATATCACAGGAGACTAAAGCAAAGTAATTGGAAACAACTCTTTGACAAATGGGGAAAACAATATCGAGGTTCTTTAAAAGGGAAACATGTCACAACCCCATGGGACGCATGTTCAGATATTGCAATCGTTCACCTCCTAAGGGCTTGCGACACCATGATGATTCTTACTTGGTTGTTTGGCACAACAAGAATACTTCATCTGGACTATGCCTATTCACCTAGAGAATACCTATACTTTGTTCCAGGCTATCGTCTAGTCACACTCCTAATCTAGTGCAATTCTTGTATACTTAGACAATTGTTAACACAATTTAACACTTTTTCATATATAGGCATGTAAGTTTTAAACCTGTGAAGTAAATCAATGCATACAGATTCTTAAGCAAAACAGAAATTAATCAATGGCTCATACACATAGTACACAGAGATTTACGCTGGAAACCCTTAACCAGGAGAAAACTAGCCTTCCTTGGTGTCGCACCTTTCAACTCTTCATTGTATTAATTTTGCTATTCACCATACAATATATACAATATTTTAGGTATTATGTAGCTACCAAAACCCTAATCCCTTAATCCGGTATTAATTTAGAAAACCGCTAAAAATAGGAAAATCCACTAAAATAGCAAAAACTACCCCAAAAAAAAGGAAGTTGGGGTCGTCAGATGCAGTTGTCGAATCTGATGCTACCACACACACACATACAAATAATATAACACATACCCAACATTCTCCCACTTGTTGTTTTCTTTGCATACAAGGATTCACAGGATTACATAGTCAACAATCCAGGGCATTAATGCCCATTGTTAGTCTACACTAGGAGAACTTCTCTGTACTCACAAACTTTGTCAATGAATCTACAACATTCTTCAAAGTGTCAACCTTTCCCAGCAACACCTTCTTTTCTTCAACCATGTCTCTCACAAAGTGATATTGAACATCAATATGCTTTGTCTTCAAATGATAAGCAGGGTTCTTTGCCAGGAAGATTGCACTCTGACTATCACACTCTAATCTCACTGCTTTTTGCACCAACCCAATACCTGAACACAATCTTCGTAACCATATTGCTTCCTTGCTTGCATGAGTGGATGCCATGTATTCAGATTCTGTAGTTGAGAGTGCCACTACAACCTGTCTTTTTCTCATCCAATTGATTGCTCCTCCAAATAGGTTAAACACATACTGACTTGTGGATCTTCTTCGATCTAGATCTCTAGCCCAATCTGCATCAAAAAACCCATGTATTTCCACCACTTTGTCCAATCCTGGTCTTCCTTGGTAGCACAATCCATAATTGGTAGTGCCACGCAAATACCCGAAGACCCTATTTATTGTTGTCCAATGCTCCTTCCCTGGTTTTGACATATACCTGCTCAAAACTCCCACTGCATGTGCAATGTCCGGTCTAGTACAGACCATTGCATACATCAAACTGCCAACTGCACTGGCATACAGAACATGGGACAGGTCCTCTTCTTCTTCCTGTGTCTTGGGACACTGATCTGCAGATAACTTTACACCTATAGGAATATGAACCTTGATCGGTTTACTTCCATGCATATTAAACCTTTACAATATCATCTCAACATATTTTCTTTGATTCAACGAGAGTTTCTTGTTTGCACGATCTCTTTTAATCTCTATTTCCCATAATGAAGTTAGCGGCACCAAGATCCTTCATATCAAATTTGGAGGATAGTTGTGATTACACCTCCTTGATAATATTTGTGTTATATCCTACCAGCAACATGTCATCAACATACAACACTACATAAATGAAGTGATTACCAACCTTCTTGGAATATACACATTGATCATCCCTACTTCTCACAAATCCCAATCCAAGGATGTATGTGTCAAACTTTTGGTACCACATCCTAGGTGATTGCTTCAAACCATATAGTGACTTCTTTAGCTTACAGACCAGCTATGTCTTTCCCTTCACTACAAAGCTTTATGGTTGCTTCATGTAGATTTCTTCTTCCAGATCCCCATGTAGGAATGTTTTCTTCACATCCATATGGTCCACTTCAAGATCAAAAACAGCAGCAATAGATAAAATAAATCTAATAGAAGTTAACTTGGCAACAGGAGAAAAAATCTCACCAAAGTCCATTCCCTCTACCTAGGAATAACCTTTTGCTACTAACTGAGCTTTGTATTTCTCCACTTTTCCTTCTGCATTAAACTTCTTTTTAAACAACCATTTGCTACCAACATATTTTCTTTCATCTCACAACTCAACTATATCCCATGCCTCATTGCTATCCAAGGCATCCATTTCTGCAACCATGGCCTTCTTCCAGAGTTTACTATCCTCTGAATTCACTGCTTCCCTAACAGTTATGGGATCATCATCAGTAATAGATAAAGAAATATTAGAATGAAAATCAAGTGGACTATAACTTTCTGGTTTCCTTCTTTCCCTCACTGATCTCCTCAATACTGGGGTATGAGGTTCTTCTTCTTCTGCTTCATCTTCTTCAGATGATTCAGATTTTGCATCATCCAACTCAAACTCTATTTTCTCAGTTTCTTCCTACCTTGGTAGGAATTCTTGTTTGGAAACATCTTTTACCTCTCTAAAAACAACATCCCGACTGTAAACAGTCTTCTTAGTTTCTGGATTCCAAAGCTTATAACCTTTCACACCATCTTTATAACCCATAAAGATACACTTTTCAGCTTTATTATCCAGCTTACTCTTATTTTCCTTTGGAACGTGTACATAAGAATCACAACCAAACACTCTGACATGTTCAAGAGAAGGTTTCTTACTAGTCCATACCTCGTGTGGAGTTTTATCATCCAATGTTGATGAGGGTGATCGATTGACCAAGTAACATGTTGTAGCCACTGCCTCTGCCCAAAATTCTCGTCCTAACTCGACACCACTAAGCATGCTCCTTACTTTTTCCATCAGTGTCATGTTCATCATTTTCTGCAACTCCATTCTGTTGAAGTGTGTATGGAGTAGTCTTTTGCCTTGCTATACCACACTTCTTACAGAATTCTCCACCATTATCTGTCCTCGATACCTTTATTTTCTTCTCTGTCTGATTTTTTACTAGAGCCTTAAACTCTTTAAATTTATCAAATACCTCAGATTTATTTCTAAGAAAATAAATCCATGTGTTCCTTGAGAAATCATCTATGAATGAAACATAATACACAGATTTACCTAGTGATGGAACAGGCACAGGTCCAAACACATCACTATGTATCAACTCTGAGATCACCTTTGCTCTTGTAGCACTAGATGGGAATCTTAATCGATTATGTTTACCATATATGAAATGTTCATAGAAATCAAAATCCAGAGTGTAATTAGACATACCTTCAATGATACCTTTACCATGTAGTGTTCGAAGGCCCTTTTCTCCAATATGCCCCAGTCTTTGATGCCACAGCATGGTCTTCTTTCCAAGGACAGTATTGGTCTTGTCTTCTTTATTTCTCTACTCAGGGAAAAAAAAATTGTTACACACATTAGTATAAGTTCTTCCCAACAACTTGTACATAGTTCCACACCGAACTCCCCTCATCAA
Source organism: Picea engelmannii (assembly GCA_009831015.1). Lineage (NCBI taxonomy): Eukaryota > Viridiplantae > Streptophyta > Pinopsida > Pinales > Pinaceae > Picea > Picea engelmannii. The sequence goes on along the minus strand of ML783091.1, from coordinate 123,761 downwards.
CACCATTTCTCCTCGTACCATCTTGCAAGTTCCCTTTCCCAATACAGTATCCACTTCTGCATCATCCAACTTGCTTACAGATATTAGGCTCCTGGCTAGTTTTGGAATGTGCAGAACCCCGGGGAGAGTTCTAATCCTTCCATCTTTTAGCAACAACTTAACTCTTCCATGTCCCATGATTATGGCTATCGAGTCATATCCTAGGAATACATCACCACCATCATATTTTTCATATTCACAGAACCACTCCCTGCAAGGAGTCATATGATATGACGCACCTAAGTCGATTAACCATACACCATGGTCTGCATGTGTACTTGTAGATGTCAGGTAAACATCACCTCCTTCTTCAGTGGAGGTTTTCTCCTCTGTGGAAGAGGTATTATCATATCCCTTTGGTTTATCAACCTTATTAGACTTGCAATCTTTCTTATAATGCCTTGTTTTACCACACTTCCAGCATTTCCTCAAAGATTTTCCTGGAGACTTAGATCTACCTGTAGATTTAGATCTCTCCCCCCAAAGACTTACCAGGATTCCTTTCTTGGGTACGACCTCTTACAAATAAAGCATATGTGCTCTGACTATCCATGTTTTTCCATGTCATCTCTTCAGATAACAAGGATGCAACTACATCCTCATACTTCAATGTAGATTGAGTGGTACTACCAATTGCTACAACCAGATTATCCCAAGAGTCTGGAAAAGAACATAACAAACTAATACACTTATCTTCTTCTGCAATCATAATATTAACGGATACCAGTTGACTTACCAAAGTATTAAAGGCATTTAGATGTTTTGTCATAGAATCTCCATCTTCTATCCTAAGATGATACAACTTCTTTCGAAGAAACAACTTGTTTATCAGGGACTTTGATTGATACAAATTCCCTAACTTATCCCATAGTTCCTTGGCTGTAGATTCTTCTGAGACATTCAACAACACCGAATCTACCAGGCAGAGTCGAATAGTACTCCTTGCTCTTCTATGTAAGTTTTAAACCTGTGAAGTAAAGAAATGCATACAGATTCTTAAGCAAAACATAAATTAATCAATGGCTCATACACATAGTACACAGAGATTTACACTGGAAACCCTTAACCGGGAGAAAACCAGCCTTCCTTCGACATACCAGAAGGTGGTGTACTAGTAGTTTGTGTACTAGTAGGTTGTGTACTAGTAGATTGTGTGCTAGTAGACTGCGTAGCAGTAGGTTGTGTACCAGGATCCACAGCGATCCATTTTTCTTTGTCTACAGGAAGGTCCTCCATCTTGAGATTCCATAGCTCAAGTTTTTACCGTTGAACTTCTCTATATTGATTCTAAAATAGCTCGACATTCATATTTCTACACTCGAATCACCACTGCAAAGCTCCCACTAAACCCAGATTTATCACAGACCCAAGATAAACTTGATCTATCAAGATCGAGTCAAACCGTCAGCAACAAAGGCGTCCCCCTGAAGCCAAAAAAAGCTTTGATACCACATGTAAGTTTTAAACATGTGAAGTAAATCAATGCATATAGATTCTTAAGCAAAACAGAAATTAATCAATGGCTCATACACATAGTACACAGAGATTTACGCTGGAAACCCTTAACCGAGAGAAAACCAGCCTTCCTTGGTGTTGCACCTTTCAACTCTTCATTGTATTAATTTCACCATTCACCATACAAAATATACAATATTTTAGGTATTTTGTAGCTACCAAAACTCTAATCCCTTAATCTGGGATTAATTTAGAAAACCGCTAAAAATAGAAAAATCTGCTAAAATAACAAAAACCGCCCAAAAAAAGGAAGTTGGGATCGTCAGACGCAGTTGTCGAATCTGAAGCCCCCACACACACACATGCAAATAATATAACACATACCCAACAAAGCATACATCCATTAACATGAGAAACCAAGAGAACAATTGTGTAAAAAACGAAGACAAACACAAAAATAGTGTGAGTGGCATAAACCTTGCCTAACACCCAGCTAAGTCTTTTTTATTCAAAAACAGTTATAATACGAGCACTACCATCTCAGTTTACAAATTTGGTAAACATGACTCGCCTCATCTCACTAAGGCACTCATGAAAAGATTCTTCACACCAAGACTCTTTGTTGCAACCGTCTCTGCAACCTCTTGCGGTGCACCTCAATCATGCCTACAACCCCAGACTTGTTATCCCTTTGTTATCCTAGAATTTCACCAAGCTAACATAATTTCGGTTATGCCTCACACTTGCCTCCAACAGACTTGTGTTTCCAGACTTCCCCAAAACCTCCTAGAGCATCCCACTCTTGGCTACTTGTCTTCCATCTTGGCAACTCTGCCTCAATTTTTTGCCTTGCACTTGTTCTCCAAATCTCATTCCCAAATGCTATGCCTTCCTTTAGTTGTTTTCCCTTTCTCTTATAGGAACTCTAAGGGTCACTTGTGCAAAAAATAATGTATCTTGGGTGTGTCGCACCCCTTTGTGAACCCACACTCAAATGACTCATTGCATCCTTTCGTGGACCCAGTGCACCCATCAATCATTTGTCTCTTAGACCAATGCACCCCATCCTTTGGCACACGCCCCTTGGATTTTGTGTTCTTTTTGTTGATCATTGTGATTCCTCGAGGGTGTGTTGATGGGGTCATCCAATCTCTCTAGTTCACCCATGTGGAAACGTGAAAATGGGTCCACTCCTTGGGCATGCTCCTAAGTTTCCCCGCCCTTGCCCAAACGCAACCCAAGTTTATTCCAATCTTCTAAGGCAAGTAAGGTGTGTGCCCCCTTGATTTTTCACATCACCATCATGTTCCCAAGGTGCTCCTTCTCACACCAAAATGTCTTTTTTTTCCCAACTAATCGTTTCCTCCTTATGCTCTTCATCTATTCCATCACTGAATCTTCCCAAGGAGTGTGCATGCTCGGTGGGTGTCATGGGAGACCTTACATCCTCCCCCCACCCCAAGTTGTTTTCATCCCCGACAACATTCATCGATCTCCATGGCGTCTCTTCCCCATCTCCAGATATCGTCACCACTCAACAACTGTTGTCTCCTTGACTGTTGTCGTCAAGGAAAATTACCCTTAGGAAGTTCTACAAAGTGTTCCCAAGTGTTGGATTCCCTTGACCCATGATAGCTTCGATACTTTTATATTGTTGTTTGTTTCATATACATTGGATCCTCTCTAGTTTCAAACTAGTTGGGTGATTAGTCCAACTGTCATGTTCGTTGCTAGAGAATGCACGTCTCCACATACAACAAACCCTTTTATGCCTGCCTCATCATCATCTTGTCCAACCCCTCTTGGTCTTTTTGAGTCGCCCACAAGAATCTCAATCTGTTTGTCTCACTTAGTTAAACCCCTTTGATTTTGCACAAGGTATTTCCCCTTACCCCAGTTTGGCAAGTCGCCTCCACAACTTGTCCATTATTTTGCAACTTCTTTTCTTGAGTCTTTCGATGACACCTCCACTAGGCATCACCATTTGTGTTGCTTGCTCCCAGTAGCACATTTTTGTCTTCTTCGTTTAGCAAGAAAAGTGTACCCAATAGCCACCACCAAGGCTATTGGAAAACATTGTGTCTAACTTGTACTTCATATGTAAGTATCTCATAACCAAACGAACTTCTTTCTATGTACATCCCAACTCCTCAAGTCGTTCGGCAGTAAGTTGGAAGTCATATATCCCCATGGCCTTCCTACAAAATTTCACAATCATTATTGGGTGTTGGTATTCAACTCCTATCTCTTCCACACATATCTCCAAATCCGGTTGATTAAGTGCCTCCACGCATTGTGATGCAGACCCCCCTTCTCTCCTTAGGGCTGCATGACCTCCCGGTCTAGGATTGATCAAGAAACTGAGTCGGATCGACTCTTTGGGTCTCTGCTAGACCCAAACCCACTTACACAAGTCCTTTCTCCAGATACACAGGTTGTAGGAGACCCATTGGTTCTCCCCTTAGCCTTGTTCAACTTCCATGCGAACCGGACTCTAGCTCTTCTCTGGCTAAGCTCCTTTCATTGCGTGACCACGGTTGTGACCACTCACCTAACCAAAGGCACGTCACGATTTAGTGTATCGGGTGTTTGCGTATGAGCCAACCTCAATTCTCCAACTTTCGAAATCCTGACGTGGGGCCTAGAGCATGCTAGCTCCTCCCTTATCCTTCGACGATGTGACCCCTCACTATGACCTGGACCCAACCTCTTGAGCGCTTCGCGATTTCGGGTTTCGCATCCCCGGAAGGTTTGTTTTCCCATCCTCTAGATTTTTGAAACCTGAAATCTAGGGTCCATGCACGTCAGATCAACGGTCCAAAATCCATATGATCTAACGGTCATGTTGTCTCCTTCACGTTTCACGAAGTTTGAAGGCTGATCACTCCTCTCCTCTAATCCCCCATATCTCGAAATTCATGTGCGCCAGATCAACGGCTCACAACTCCCCCTGATCTGACGGCTCAGATCAACTCTTTGCCAATCAGGACTTCGCGTTCCGCGAAGTTGGAAGACCTCTCACCTCCCTCCTCTCGATATCCAAACTCCCGATATCTCCCTGGACAATCAACGGTCCAGATTTCTCCTTCGATCAATGGCTGTGATCAAATCGCGAACTCGAGCCTCACGATTTCCCAAAACTCCTACTTCTGATTTCTCGAGTTGCAAACTCCCAAGAAAACCAGATCTACAGTCCACGATCTTCCTTTGATCGACGGCTTCAATCAAATCGCAAACTCATATTTCACGAGTTCCCAAAACTCTTACTTCCAATCTCCCGAGTTGCGAACTCCCAAAAAAACTAGATCTACCGTCCACGATCTTCCTTAGATCGACGGTTGCGATCAAATCATGAAATTGGGCCTCACGAGTTCTCACTACCTTCACCTCTGGCTATCCCGAACTGTGAATCAGTGAAACGTTGATCTCTCACTATGTGTCCTCCTTGACAATAGACGACTCCGATGATTTTGGAATTTCGTAACCCCGCTCCTCCTGTGTACTTTCAAATCTTATCATGAGTGAACCTTTCCTTGATCGGGCAGTTATGATTCTTTTGCGCTCAGACCGAACGGTTGAGATATTTCCTCTTCCGCGCTTGCTCCTCGTTGTCTGGATGTTGATTAGACAGTCCAGATCTTTCCCCCTGAGCTTACGCTTTCTTCAGACTTAGAATATTTTTTAAGGAGTCAAAGGCTTCAACCTTTTTTCTCACCACGATTCCATTTCTTGGATCTCGTCCACACTTATGAAAATAGTTATCCCTTCTTAGCTTGATCTCGTGAAGACTTCGGCTTCCCACGCACTCCTTTCATTTTACGGATTTTGATAACTCAGATCCGAAGGATTTCTCGAAGAGAAATTCCTCTCGCCCTCCTAACGTTCTCCTTTTGTTGGTTCTTTGACTTCTTACAAAGTCTCTTCGACACGTAGTCGAATCTTGGATCTGTGCACTCCTTGCACCAGATCTTTACGCAAGGTTTGAATTCTTGTGGATGATTGTTCATGCCTTGCACCAGTCTCTTTGCACTCCTTGCAAAGGGAAATTTTCATGCTATCTATTATGAGCTTCGAAATCTAGAGAGATCCTGATAACGCACTCCTTTCATTATGTGTGCACACCTTGCACCACTCGACGAAAGAGAAACAATTGAAACTTATCGTAACATTCACAGTTCAATCCATTCATAATGAAATTCATTCATTCATTCATGAAAACATAATAACAAAGAATTGTGAACAATGTCCACACCATGCATTGGGTCAATTTTCCTTTGTTATATTCAAAGTGAAAATGGCTACAACTGAAATCAAAAACTAAAACTGAAAACTCAGAAATCTCCTACTAACTTGCAGCTAGCCTCATTCGGGCATACAAAAAATCTATTTATCTCAAAGGGCTCTTAGGGTTCCCCCTGGATACTTGTCTACATCAAAACCTATCCTGACGACTTATCCTAGTGCAGTCACAGTCCAGAGCAGGAGTGGAAACTCCCACTTCGCTCGCGATCATTTAGGCATGCCTCAAAAGATTTCTCCGATGTTGAGTTTAGGCGTGCTCCAAAATATCTACCGTAACTTCCAGCGTTGAGATTCTGGAAAGATTCCCATGTGTTGGTCCTGCTCTGCGTGCTTGCCGATGATGCTCCTGCATCACATTGTCTTGACTCAACTCTTGGAGTTTTTGTGGTGGGTAAGTCTACTACCTGATCTTCCGCAACGTCCATAATCTACTGTTGATGACTATTTACTTACTAATGTTCCTCCTGGTCCATGGAAAGTGAAGATTCAAACTCTCTCTTACACTCACATTCGTGGTTCTACAGGTTCCTCAATTGGCCAACCTTTTCCATGGCTGTCTTCACCAAAGTATTTGTCATCGTCAATTATTGTTCTTCCTTCCCTAGACTACTCAGAGATGTTGCAGTGTGGATGACTTCTTGTTGCTATGTCACAATGCAAGACTTTTTTTGCTCCCACTAAATTCTTCTACCAACCTGATCACATAGATCCTAGGTGTCCTCCTGAGCTTCCTCTTCATCATCAAGGGTGTGCTTAGTGTTTTGGCCTCATCCTAGAATATTAAGCGACTTTCGTGAATAATTGGAGTTGCTTTGGAAAGTCTGAGGAAATCCAAGCTCAAGATCATCACATGATCTTCCAACGGAGCTACCAACAAATGCATGTTACCAAACCACTCCCCAACTCTTAATGGTGTTGAACGAATATTTATCGTCACCAACATTGTTGTTGACTTCAACACTTTACTTGTTCCAGTGCAGCTCTTAGGTTTGCGATGAAGAGACTTCACAGCTCATTCACTCATAAAACTATGGGTTTCCTCAGTGTTAACCAAGGTTTTCATCCTCATCCCACTTATCTTTGTGTCCACAAAGAAAATTCCTTCAACTGCTTCACTTTGTGAAAATTTTCCTTGACCTCTTGTCTTGAACTCTTGCATGTTTTCCAACAATGTTTCCATGACTTCGTTCATCTCTTCTTTTAGCTTCTACACTTCAACCTTCTCTGCCAAGGGTTCTGGCTCCTCCATTGTTGGTGTGAGTCGAGCCTCCTCCTCAACCAATAGATCCAAATTTCCTTGCATTGGATAGTTCCTTATAAAATGATTTTTCAAATAGAGGTAACACTTAATCAGCTTTCCTTTCCTCACGATTGGTTTGGCTTGATTCTTTTTTGTTGCACTGCCTTCATGTTGGATGCCCTCCTCCCTAATTACTCCTAATGAATCCAATGGAAAAGTCTCAATCCTCCTCATCAAGGCCTTCAATCTATTGATATCAAACTCTATCCATGCATCAAAATCATCCATCCTCCCCAAAGCCTCTTGGAGTTTCTCAAATCGTTGAGTTACATTGTCTCTCTTGACCTTCCAGTATTTGTCACTTGCATCGTCCATTTCGTTGCTTAACCCTCATCACTTGGTCTTCTCAAGAGTTTTGTGCAACTCTTCCGCAGTATCCCAAGTTTGCAATGGGTCATGTGGTTATCTACACATCCAAGTGTTTTGTTCACCTTCACAAACTTTTACCTTTGTCTACGCATGCACATAGGGATATGCTCAAACCACTTGTGACAAAACAACTCACCTTGCCAAATTGTTCACCAACGTATGTGCCCAATTTCTTTTGTGTTCAACTCTACATTTAGGTCTACAACAAATTTGAGTTTGTCTGCCTTGTCCGAGCACGCGGTTCACTCTCAGAACTCTACGCTTGGCCTGCTCAAGGGGTGCGCCCAGGTCTGTTCACAAGTCACGGCTTCGTCTGCAAATCGTCCCTTCACTTCTGTCACAAACCACCAAGTTTTCACTCATGATACCTCTGCGATGGGTTGGTATGTCGAACCCTCACCAAGCCTACACCCATATTTTATTCTTGACTAATGCACCTCTTCCCACAATTGTTTTGACTGTAGTAGTGGTGAAGAGCACCAAACTATTTCTCCAAGTTTTTTCTAATACCACCTATCACGACCCCACAGAATGCCTGTTCAAATCTTCTGATCCTTCACACCTCCTGAGGGAGAGTGACACCGTGATGGTTCTTACTTGGTTTCTTGGCACACCAAGAATACTTCGTCCAGACTAGGCCTCTTCAACTAGAGCATACCCATACTCTGTTCTAGGCTACCGACGAGTCACACTACTACTATAGTGAAACTCTTCTATACTTAAACAATTGTTAACATTGTTTAACACTTAGTCATATACAATCATACATCCATGAACATGAGAAAACAAGAGAACAATTGTGGAACAAATGAAAACAAACACAGAAATAGTGTGAGTGGCACAAACTATGCCTAACACTGGACTAAGTCTTTGTTATTTCAAAATAGTTACAATACGAGCACTATCAGCTCGGTTTACAAATTCAGAAAAGTCACACAACTTGCCTCACCTCACCAAGACACTTATGAACATATTTTTCACACCAAGACTCTTTGTTGTAACCATCTCTGCAACCTCCTACAGTGCACCTCAGACATGCCCACAATTACAAACTTATTTCCCCTTTGCCACCGCAGACTTTCACAAAGATAACATGGATTTCGGTTATACTTCACACGTGCCTCCAACAGACCTGCATTTCCAGACTTCCCCAAAACCTCCTAGAGCATCCCACTCTTGGCTACTTGTATTTCATCTTGGCAAATCTACCTTAGACTTTCCTTAGACTTGTTCTCCAAATCTCTTGCCCAAATGTTATGCCTTCCTTTGGTTGTGTGCCCTTTCTCTTATAGGAACTCCAAGGGTCACTTTTGTGAAATGTCATGTCTCTTGGATGTTTCGTGCCCCTTCATGAACCCACACTCAAATGACTCGTCACACGCCTCCACACACCTGGTGTGCCCATCCAAGCTTGCACACCCATCAACTATTTGTCTCTTGGACTGGCATGCCCCATCCTTGGGTGTACACCCCTTACCTTGTGTGTTCTTTGTGTCGATGGGGTCATCGAACCACTCCAATGCACCCATGTTGTCGGCGAAAGATGGGTCCACTCCTTGGGCATGCTCCCAAGTTGCCCTGCCCTTTCCCAAACACAACCTAAGTCTCTATCAATATTCTAGGGAAAGTAAGGTGTGTTCCCCCTTGGTGTCACACGTCACCATCGTGCGCCCAAGGTGCTCCTACTCACACCCAAACATCTTTGTTTTCCAAACCAATCGCTTCTTCCTTGTGCTCTTCGTCCATTCTATCACCAAATCCACCCAAGGAGCATGCGCACTCAGTGAGTGTCATGGGATACCTTACAAAACCCATGTTAAAGTGTTTATGGATGGCTCTTCCCAAATATATATGTTGGAAGATTTGGATTGCCAGGAATGTAGTCATCTTTCAACAAAAATTGTTGATTCGAGAACAAGTGGACACAAGAGCAAAGTTTCTCATGTCAAAAAATTAAACTTAGACTCCCTTACAGGAGAACACATATTAACCCTAAGAGATCAAACTAGCAGCTTCAGTTGACTACCCAGTAATTTGAGCAATGGAAAAAAAACTCTCAATCATTCTTACTCTTCTTCGATGGAACCTCAAAAGGAAACCTCGGGGAGGCAGGTGCAGGTGGGGTCAATTATAATCCTAGGGGGGATCTAGTACAATCATATGAATGGAATCTAGAAATGATGACCAATAATCAAGCAGAATCCTACAAATTGTTAATGGGACTTAAACTAGCCATCGCACTTCAAATCGAAGAATTGACAATCCTAGGTGACTCTCCTCTAATCATTCAATATATGAGGGGGGGGACCCTTCCTTCATATTTCTAGTTAGCAACAATACCGAAATGAGCAAGGTGCTTCTCTAAGAAATTTATGAAACTTGATTGGTTTCATGTTCTTCATGAGATGAATATTGAAGCGGACAAAAGGGCCAACTCTTCGTATGAGCCACCAATTCCTTAAGTCACATAAATTCCACCGAAGTACAAATAAATGAACAATCAGTCTCTCCTAGAAACAAGACTCCCATTTTGGTCGAAGATTCGTAGTGACTGCAGTTGGCAGTTTCACCATCAAATTTTGAAGTGGCTCAGAATCTCCATGTTCCAATGCCAAAGGATCAAAAGGGATCAAAGGACAAAGAATAAATTAGTATCTATGTGCATGAAATCCCCAACAAGGATTCCAACTTGTTTATGTATAATAAATTGGGTACATTGTCTTCATGGAAATCTTGTTTTGGTTATAATTAAGATTACAGAATAATATAGCAATTTTGTGAGCAGTAATTCCATAGTGAATTACCTTTTTGTAACATCTCTTTACATGCCTAGGCTGCAAATTTTGTATTAATACAAATCTTTTCCAACGATTGTTAAAAAAAATGTAGATCCATCTTAACTTTGAATCTATCATGCACTGAGAGGGAACAAATCCTTTGAGGTGAAAACCTTTAATGGAGTATTTCACTCTGAAAAGAGTTTTCGCCTATAGGGACTTGATCCATCTCCACTTATGAGAGATCTAAAAAGAGTTTTTGCCTAAAGGGACTTGATCCATCTCCACTTATGAGAGATCCAGAGTTAAGATGGAAATATGTTGGTTCTCTCTCTCTCTCTCTCTCTCTCTCTCTCTCTCTCTCTCTCTCTCTCTCT
>ML783091.1:83227-112987 GCA_009831015.1 Picea engelmannii | reverse complement strand
TATATATATATATATATATATATATATATATATATAGAGAGAGAGAGAGAGAGAGAGAGAGAGAGAGAGAGAGAGAGAGAGAGAGTTTGCTAGAGTGTCTGTCATTTGTGGGATTGGCCTTTGGTTAAGAAACCGCAACCCAGGGGCATTTAATTCGTCAAAAGCACCCAGGGATCATGCTCGGCCTAGGCCACAACAACCCTTAGCTAGATGGATTTTTTAAGTGTCTCCTCTCGACTACAACGAGTTTCAAACCTAGGTCGCCCTACAAATGAAACCCTTTGAAACCAATCACGCTAGTGGTATTTGACTCTGTGTGTGTGTGTGTGTCTGTGTGTGTGTGTGTGTGATATTGAAATATTTTACTTAAGGTGAACATTGAATATTTTATTTGTGGCCAACATTGAAATACTTTTTTTGTTATTAATGTTTTTTTTAAATGTCACATGTCAACTCCATGTTGAGCACTGAAGCAATTACTCATCTCCCTCATATTGGGCTATAGAAAGTTCCTCTCGACGCAATCATACTAGGCTACAAAAATGCCTCTCAATGCAATAAAGTTAAAATGTTAAAACAAATCAATTAATGATCAATTTTCTTAAAGTTCAATATATCAAAGTTGGTCTCCAAATTATTGTAAAATTTAATTTTTTACACAAAAAAGTGAGATATCCTCTATAATTAGCAGAAATCACCTTCGATCTTTTAAACGTTAAGAAGTTTCTACCTATTTTTTCAATCTCATGATACTTAATCATAGTAAATCCATGTTAATCTTGGATCTATCAATCACGGAAAGGGATTAATTTCCTTGAGGAGTAAATTTTTTATCATTTAAAATGGATCTAGGTTGGTTGTAATTTGGTTTAACTCAGTAAAACTCGGAATTTACGTAGAAATGAGTAATTTGAAATACAATTTTAATTATTGTCAATATTATATATATATATATATATATATATATATATAGAGAGAGAGAGAGAGAGAGAGAGAGAGAGAGAGAGATTTATATATTTTTTGAAACTAACATATGATGATGTAAAAATTACACACATACTTGACAATATCTCTATCATACTAGAGTGTAAAACTAATGCCTTTAGACATAATACATTTGATTAAAATAAATCTATATTAATATTGATGATTTCTTTTACAAATAATAATAATTAAAATTTATCATCAATTTTTTTTTCAAAGTTGTACAAACCAAATTATTTAAATTATTTAAAAGTAATTACAGAAATGATCAAAGTTCATTGTCATAATAAATCCAATTAAAATAAATCTATATTAATATCATTTTTTTTTACATATAATAATCATAGAAAAAGAATTTTACAAAATTGGACAAACCAAATTATTTAAAAGCAGTTACAAAAACTGTCAAATTTTGTTGTCATAAACACAAACAAAAAAAAAAGGATCAAGAGTTATCCTTGAGAGAGATTTTTAGATTTATCAATGAAAATAATCATCATAAATACACTTGGAAATCTTCTTTCTTATTTTTTTAAAACATCTAAATATTTAATTGAAGAAAAAATGCTTATTATTAATGATTTTCTTTAAGTAAATCTCTTATATGAAAATGGTGTTAGTGATGCTTATGGAAAAAGGACCATTTGGAAAACAAATAGATAAACTATCTCCTTCTTTCAAATTGATTTTCACACGTGATCTAGAGAAAAAAAAAATTGTGATTTGTATGAATCATACTATTATTTAGTATTTAGGTCTTTCAAATTGATTTTCACACGTGATCTAGAGAAAAAAAATGTGATTTGTATGAATCATACTATTATTTACTATTTAGGTATCCATATATGATACAAAAATTGATGATCTATTCTGAGGCAAAATAATGTATCCAGGCTTATTGTAGCATGAACTAAACAACAACAAATGGAGATGCACATTCATAGCATGGATTTAATAACCAAAAATAAAAGTCATATTTTGATGGGGGGGTGGCGGATAGAGATTTGATTACTTCAAAATGAGTTTATGATATAGATTTCATGTGATCTCGTAACTTCCTTTTGCAAGGTTTAATCTTCTCTAGGGCCTCTCCCAATCCTCATCTTCAAGTAGTAATGGTTCCTCTTTCAAGCATTGGGCCAAAGAGGACATAATTACTCTCACTCACTCAAAAATTCCATAACATAACTTTACACTCTCTAAAGGATGATTAATGAATTCCATAAGCCTATTATTTTTAGTGTTTGGTAAGCCTCTTCGGTGCCTATCCATCACCACACAACCTTGTGAGGTATCTTAGGAATTGTAATTGAAAGGATGTGCATCTTCTTGTAGCCTTGGGCCATTTTCTAAACTTTGTTATAGGCACAATGGTATAGAAGGATTATTTGTGTAGGTTTGCATGGATCAAAGGAGTACATGTAATTCTCCTTTTTTAATGGTTTTAGTAAGTATTGGCTTAGGGTTTTCCAATATTTTTACAATGCCTAGATACATGGGATGCCCAATTAATTGATTTGTGCCCTTTCCTAAGGTCTTAGGTTGTTATGTCGTATTGGTTTAAGTGAGAACTACAAGTTCAATAGGGTAGCCCCATATATTATAAATCAGTCTCTCAACACAAGATGTCATGTGTTAGCCCACTCTATGTGCTAATAAGAGACTTTCTTCACAGTTGTGGGTCCAATGAATTTATGGGATAATTTTTATATCCTTTTATTATTATACTATTTATTGAGTGGTTAGAGTTCCAACCTTCATTTTCTATATCCACTTTTGGTCCCTACTACACTATTGGGCTCCCTCCCCTATATTGGTTTGTCAAACAAAGGCATAAAGAAGATGACAACTCACTACCAAAAGATGTGCAACTATTGAGCATGGGTGGTCATGAAAAGTGTAAGGTGCACGAAATATGACAAACATCTATTTTATGCATGTGCAATTAATAAGCATAAGTACACCTACCAACTGTAAGGTGCATGAAAGATGACAACCAATCATTAAAGGCATATGCAATGAATAGACACATGTAGTTATATCCACTTATCACATCACAACCCTCCCATATCTTATATGTATCAAAGCAATCAACCACATAAAACATTTTTCACATCTTACATATCCTTTTTCACATCTTACATATTACATAATTTATTCTCATGTTTATTTTTAAACATCTTACATATTACATAATTTATTCTCATATTTATTTTTTAAAACCATTTTTAATGGGGTGTTTGCACTTCTATGTTTATAACAAAAATGAAATATTACACTATATAACAAATATAAAATAACAAGCCAAATACAATTTATGAGAAAATAGCATCTCCTAAAAAGTGTAAGATTGATTAAAGATTCTAAAATAACAAGCCAAATACAATATATGAGAAAATAACATCTCCTATAAAGTGTAAGATGGGATTCAAGATTCTTATAAGAAGACTCTTCCCGTTTACAAAGATGATATGGTGAAATTGGATTATATAAAATAAAAATAAAAATAAAAACGTGGAAAACATAAATAGGAGATATTTGGAATTCGGTGTTTGTAAGATGAGTCAATATTTCCCACTTTTTCTTTAGTTATATGGAAAATAATTTTGTATATATATATATATATATAATCAAAATTTTGTAATATATTGATAAAATAAAGGTATATTTTACACATTATTGTATTAAAAAAAATGAGATACATTTTATTAATTGGTTATATGGAATTCGGTGTTTGTAAGATGAGTCAATATTTCCCACTTTTTCTTTAGTTATATGGAAAATAATTTTGTATATATATATATATAATCAAAATTTTGTAATATATTGATAAAATAAAGGTATATTTTACACATTATTGTATTAAAAAAAATGAGATACATTTTATTAATTGGTTATATGGATGAGATGTTATAAGATGGGTAGTTTGCATAAGTTAAAATGGAAAAAAAATAATGTTGAACATCTAATACTTGTATACATTAATTAACATAGATATATTTTAACCTTAAATTTTTTAAGCAGTAAAAAGTTTGTATATGGGTTGTATTTTATCTTTTTTTGTGCTTAATCAATTTAAGATTAAGATGAATCTATGTCAATATGTTGGTAATTATTCAATAATAGCACTAGATTATTACTTTGACAAAGCCTCAAGGGTTATCTCAAGTGGTTTCAAGTCAAACGTGAGATCTTTTCCCCGATGATCAGTTGGGAAGGTCACGGGTTCGACTCTCTTCATCCCCTTGGGGTTAGGCCTCATAATACTGGTTGACGGTTTACTCTGTTTACCATCCACGAAATGTGGGGAAGTACTCAAAGGGTTTCCCGCGATTTCTTCCATTGGAAAAAAAAAAAAAAGATTATTACTTTGACAACACAAAGATAGTTTATAAAATAGCCAAATGTCAACATCGATAACAACTCATAGAACTAGTCCATTGAGCTAAAATTATAAAGAGGTATTGTAATATTATTGTTTTGGAAGTTGGTTTTAGGTACTAACTCTTTAGGTTGATGTGACAATATTTTTCCACACTTTAATATAGGTACTAACTCTTTAGGTTGATGTGACAACATTTTTCCACACTTTAAGATAGGTACTAACTCTTTAGGTTGATGTGACAACATTTTTCCACACTTTAAGATTTGATGGTAGTTCAATGTCATGATATTTAACCTATAGATGTTATTATACCTGCCCGATAGGCATGGTATATAGTGTTGAGTTAGGTTTGACTTTCTATTAGTTCATGGTTGACCATAAAATATACACCCCTTTATCTAAAGTTTTAAAAAATAATGATTAATTTTAAATTTTAAATCTCATTTTTTTGATATCTTATTGGCCAAAAACTTTGAAGTCTTATTGTTGCCTTCACTTCCCCCAATGTTATTGTAATAAATATTTATGTCATCTAGTCATTTCATGCCTACTCCTTCTCTCCCTATCTCCTTAAACAATACTTTCATTATTATATTCGGCAGGTATATGCTACCTAGTAGCCTTGTTTATATGATGTTACAAACTATCTTACTATAATGACATGTTCTTATATATTCTTATAGATAAACAATAAAATGTYGGTTAGGTGACTAAAATATAAATATGCTCTTGGACAAATTTATATAAGCGTTTTATAATTTATAATCTTAAAACTAAGAGAAATACACTCTATTTGATCCTCATTTTAGAAGCTAGTCTTTTACCCATTGAGTCTATATGGATATGACTAGGTACTTAATGTATAAGCACACAATAACTAACATAAAATACAAGAGGATTCCTAAGATTGCTTCAAACTCTAGTTAAAGTCATCAGTGGCTTAAGAGAGGATGGCATAAAGATTCATCTCATGAAGATGTTATTTATTGGCTAAACCATTAGAGATTAGAGGAGGTTGTCACTTTATATAATATTGATACCCTTAAAAATACTATCACATCTATGTTTAAGGAAGAACAACACTACAATGAAGAAATATAGATAATAAAAAAATTAAGGTACTATAAAGAGATCATCAACCCCAATCTAAAAAATCAAAAGTAAATTTTTGTTATAGTTAATTTAAGAAGAAAAATTAAAAATTCCTAAAATAAGAACAAACTATCAAACTCTATAGGAAACAAACAAATCCTATAATGTCTTGGGATAAAATAATTTGTTATCTCTATAATATTAATAAGGTGGATGATGAAAAATATTTTTAGTTAAAATGTCCTACTTGTACCCATATTATATCTTGATTTTAAATATTTGTAATAGTAACAATTGTCATAACCTACTAACCCACCAAAACTATGAAAATTAAGAAAAACTTATGTTCAATCTCTTCAAAATATAAAATAAAATGTTAAAGCAAACAATTAGTTTTTTATATTTTTTAAAAAAAACTTGATAAATCAAATAATTTATAATAATCATCATTAAAAAAAAAAAAATTTCATCTTTACAAACTTTTTTTTATTTGCAAATTTAAATTTTACATCATTATATTATCCATTAATATTATTTAACATAACATCAATGTCTTCTTTTTATATTTATATATTTTAATTTTAATTTTAGGTTATTTCATCATCCACTAATATTATCCCACCTCAGCCAATTATATTACATCATTATATTATCCATTAATATTATTTAACATAACATCAAGGTCTTCTTTTTATATTTATATATTTAAAATTTTAATTTTAGGTTATTTCATCATCCACTAATATTATCCCACATGAGCCAATTTATAAGCAATAAAATGTTGCTAAGGTGACTAAGAAACAACATAAATAATGTCAAAGATCTCTTTCATATTCATGAGATGTCTTAGATCATAAACTTTAATTTTTATTTTGTTATTAATTGATATCGACCAAATTATATATTTTTACATATCAAACCCAATACAATGTTGACTAGTTAACTAAAAGATAGAATAAATAATGTCGTAGATTTGATTCACTTTCATGAAATCCCTTACATTTATACAATTGACATTATCCAATTCCACAATTTTGTTTAATTAATATATGATTAAGATTTTTATAATAAGAATTTTTATATTTGTTAAATAATTGATGATAATACCCTCTCCCAACTATACAACAAGAATTAGATGAGTTATTAAAATAGAGTTATGTACTTTTTCTAAGGAAGTTGCAAGGCAGCTTCTTGAAAATGAGATAATGTTATATTCACCTCACTGTCATGTATTATATGTGTCCATGAGCACATTGTTTTCCTTGAACGAACTTTATTCACAAGATTCGAGCGCTGCACTTCAAATAACGATTAGGATGGTGGACATTAATTTCTTTATTCATTATTTTACGGATGAGGAACTCTTAAAGTTCAGATATGCACCTCAAATTTTATAAGAAATTTAAAACATTACAATACATAATGAAATTAGATCCGTTTTGCATGGCATGTTTTAGGTTGGATTTTTCTTTTTTTTCGGAAGATGGTAAAATTTATTATAATTAAGTGGTAGTGAGGATAATCATTATTAGTTGTTATCTAAGTGGGTCACAACCACTTAAATTACCTAGTAGTGGTTTGTAAAATTATTCACTTATGTTTCATAGCTTTGGATTTTGGGTCGTTAACCTATTTCCTTGCATCCTATGTAAAATAGCTCTCAATCAATTAAAAGAAGTTTTATGTCTTACTTTAAAACCAAAATATTGTTTCAACCTACAAGCATCCCCAATAGATTTAGTGTCCCTTGTGATCATCATTGGCGATACATTAAGTGAAGTAAACAAGTATTTGTCTATGTTTAGTTCATGTTGTTGAAACATTTATTTTTTCTAAGCTTTAGACTTAAATAGGTTTAATTTTTGTTAAATAAAGACAAACACACACTTGGATATCACCATTGATGAGGTCTTTTGTTTGATACAACGATCCTAAGTTCTTGAAAGTTATGGAGCCGCCCACTAGTTAAAGGGTCAAATCACTAAAAACAGTCTTCAAAATACCAGGTTTCGAGATTTCACAGACCTAACAGTCCAACATATAAAGAGTCCCAATGTCCCAACATGCGAAGTCGCGAAACTACAATAAGTTTTAAGCCATGTTAATTAAGGCGGTAAAAGCGATTAGTACTAATTAATCACATTGCGACTTCGTGATTCAGGAATTCTACCCCAAACGACAACTTAAAATCCTGATACACAAAGTCATGAAACCTTTATTAATCGCGATTAATTAAAAAAGTTAAACATGATTAATATTGCTTAATCAATCGCAATTTCGCAATCCAGGGGTCCTAAAATCAAACTGAGTCAAAGATAGTAAATCTTTTCGCATTTCGGAAATCAGGGGTTTACCATTCATTACATTCAAAAAACCCCAAAACCCAAGGTCCCGAAATCTTTGAGTTCTTAAGCATGATTAATTTAACTTTTAAATGAAAATTAACGATGTAAATTGATATTTTGCACATTCGTATTTCGGGATATTTCAATGTTGTTACATCCAAAACTCTCGGTTGCAAAACGCCAAAATTTGGTAATATTTATTATGGATCAATAGAAATATTTCCTAGCGTAAGGTGCGTATCTCCAGATGTACCCTCCTCATTAAAACAAATAAATTCATCAGTGGTAGAAACACACTTGAATTAATGCAAACTGAGAGCGAATAAAAGTTTTCTATTTCAAATTTCATTCCTACTTTCAGCAAAGTAGTAAGTTTAACTAAAGAAAAGCTCACGCATTCTCCTCTGTAACAGGTATTTGCGTTTTATTACAGGCATCATGGCACCCGGGAAAACGTTGAAGAAGAATGATGAGGCCGGTGAAGGCTCAAATCCGAACGCAGACGTCTTGTCTGATACTACGCCACATGTTGTAGATTCAATTAGGTCCTGGATGCAGATTTCTGAAATCTTGGAGCACGAAGTCATAAATTGCCTAGATGATTCTAGAGATGAAATCACTGACAAGCTCTGAACTAAACTCAGAGTTATAGCAAAGTCTGAACTTCACAAAATAGCTACACGGCCGAAGCTCGTGCCATACAATGACATGATAAGCTGGGCTCTGGAGAACACCGATGTACAAACCAGGAGCATCATAAATCACCAAAAGGCCGTTGTCGGCTCTTTCAGGCCGGAACACATCCAAGTAATGTACAAGCTATCCCTTGATCCTAAATATATTTATAATGTTGCATTCGTAGCGGAGTTTCAATGAAAAGAATGTGCAGAATGTGACCAAACCTATCAAGATATAGTTAAAACATGGTGGGGAATTCCAGCAAAATTCAGAGCTAATTCTCATGGTGTTTATTCCACCGCATCATTAAATGAATATATGGTCTATGTAGCCATGATGCTATGTAGAATATTCGGAAGGAAAAGCCCTACTCATTTTTTGGTGGAATGGGTATCAATCATGCATGAAGTAGCCGAGGGTTTCACTTTTCACTGGGCTAAGATTCTGTTAGATAACCTAACCAAAGAAATTGTTGAGTATCAAATGGAAAAATCAAAAGGCCAACCTGCCCCTTTTTATATCTTTTTGTATGTCATGGATTCCATCTATTACATGACCCCATCCCATTAATGAATTGGAGCTGGAATCCAACCAGTGCAGAACCTATCCATGTTTATCATTCTAAGTTGTGGGAGGAAAAAGCCAAAGATTTCTTTTATGAAATCTGTCATAATGTAGTGATTTTCGTTCATCAAACACTATATGGCCATCCACCCTCTCGAATTTCAAAGCAAATTATGGGAAATCTTAAAAAGGTTGCAGATTGGTTTGTTGAAGAAAATTTATCATACATCAAGGTTTTCAGGTGTTCAGTTCCCCCTCACACTCTCCCAAAGTTTCTGCCAAATAGACTGGTGTGCAGAGAAGTTGCTTATCAAACGGTAACGGGAGTTATTGGCAAGAAGTTAAAATCAACTCAGAAGAAAGTTTGGCCACCCTTCACCATACCGGTTGGAAGTTTTTCCTTGCTGAATTTTGGGCATTTCAAAGTAGAAGCTACAGCTTTAGAAGATGTCAAACTGGTGGACATCGAATTCAAAAGACATGACCCATATCAAATTGTGGAGAATCATCTAGCTCAATGCAATATGAAAATATATATGCATGAAGACTCCCCATATGATGATGTGTTCAAGGGAGTCAGATCCTATGAAGAAGTACAAGACAAAGTACAAACATTACCCCCTAACCAACATGCCAGTTTCCTCACCTTTCAAAGACACGGGCGAAGTAGTTTTCCCAAGATACTACAAGGGGAATTGACAATCATTTCTCCAGAACAGGGATTTATACCTCTGGGTTTTGAACCAAAGTCTTCTGGTAAACAGACTACCGAGGAATCCCCAATGAATCCTAAAGTGTCTTCACAAAGATTAGAGACTTCGTAGGCAGAACATCTAGAGTCTCAGACAGAGGTTCAATCTAAGACACTTCTAAAACAGAATCAAGTGGTACTCCCTTTATCGCCAACTACTCATGTTGATACTTCCAAAACAACAGAAGGAACATAATTCACAGAGGTAGGCAATCCTATTACAACATTAACCCCTTTACAGTCAAGTTTCGGGACTCCTAGTATCAAAGTTATATATGCAAGCGATCTTGCCCCGATCTCGCTTGAAGAGATACCTCCTTCAAAGTTTTTCTTTAGCACAAAAAGGAGGGCCATAGTCAAAAGAGAATTGCAGCAAAAAGAGGGGATAATAACCAAAAGGCAAAGGATGATATTTGATGGCAAGGGCTTGGAAGATTCAGAGCTCGACAAGGAAATGGCTGGGTCACTAGGTGCCTTTGCTACGGCATATCAGTGGTCGATCGACAAGCTGGAAAAACAATTGAGACAAAGGAATCTATTGATAGGTCAATTACAGAGTCAAATAATGGTTGTAGAGAATAATGTCATAGAAGAAGTCAATAAAGGACTGGAACATGCTAGAGCTAGTGATAAACAAGAAATCCAAATGCTCAAGTCCAATCTTGACGACATACATAAGAAGATGCAAGTGAGCGAAAGACAGACTATCCAGTAAGATGATTTGATAAAACAATTGCAAGAAAAGGTCAGTTCCACTGAGAAAAATGGTTGTGGATATAGCACTGTTTCAAGCTCAAGCGTTGGAAGTGCTAAAGAAACTAGAAATAGCTCAACAAAGCCTGCTCTCTAAAGTAAAAATCGTCCAAAATCATTCTCAGGTGATGAAGCATTAAGTAGCATTGTTTTAAGAGAGAGAGAGGTTATCATCGCCCGAAATTCCTTCCAAGAAGTGGTTATATCATCGACAAAAGAAGGAAGAGCTGTGGCAAAAGAAGGAAGAGCTATGGCATTTGGGTTTTCTATTTTAGAGCAAACCAGAGGTGATATTATACTAAAGACTTGGGAGTCAAACATAGCCGAAGGTAGGAAAATGGCTAAGGAATTGAAAGAATCTTGCGAAGAAGTTTTTTGTTCACTTAACAAAGAATTATTAGGCTTTGATAAAGAAGATAGTTCTGGAACACTAGTTCAGATTGATATAGCCAAATGTTAGCTTGAAATTAAAACAAATATGGAAGAAGCACAGACTGAAATATCACAGATAAAACAGGTTGATATTTCTCAAATAGATAGATGGCTAGTGAAGGCTAATCTACAACTGCAGTCTATTATTTCAGAGGATAGATGGATAGAAGAGAGATTGCCTCAGCTGGAAAAGAAATTGTGCATTTTTTAGGCTAATAACTTAACATGGTCTTCCGAGTTGGTAGCCGAATTTGTGAGCAGGTGCATCAAATGTATTGAGCAGGGAAAAGGTAGTACCTTTGGAAACAAATGAATACAATCTGTGTACATTATATATTTTGGAGCTAGAAGACAGGAAAGGAAAACATTCAGGCCAACATAGTGAGAAGATCAAGAAGATTGCAAATGAAGCGTTTCAGTTTCCATATTTTGTAATTTTATTTTTTCTGAAGATAGAGGAATTCCAACCATTTGAGGTTGAGAACTTTTGTATAAATACATATTCGGAAGAATGAGCAAAGGTTGCTTCTTGCCGGTTGTAATTGAGAAAACTCTCCTCATTGAGGATTAATACAAGTGCAAACCAGAGATTCCACATTTCGTCTAGTTTGAGATATGTGTTCTTTTGTCTTTCCACATTCCAGCATCCTTTATATACTTCTTTGATGAATTCCTAATTGCAATTTATTACAACATGTATTATGGTTATATTTCATTCAGTTATCTGATAATAAACAAATTTTCCTCTGTATTGGCTATTAGCAAATACAAGACTTGTGAGTTAATTAGATTACTATATTTTATGCTTCATTAAAGTTTACATTATCCATTTTCTTCTTCTGTAACGAAGTAAGATTCTTATGTATTTGATGCCTTGCTTTGTCTAACAACTTTATGTTTTTTCTCTCATTACATCCTATATTTTCAAATTTAATTCAGACACGAAAAATGGCCTCTGAGGTGTTATACTATTAATTTATTTTAAGGAATTTTTCTCGCATAACTGAGACAGAAAAAGCAACTTTTAAACTTTTCTTATTTCTTGATTCTTGACATTGTGCTTTGAGCCTTAAGTACAAACTCACAAACAACACATGTGACCATTGATATTTAACATATTTGAATTTCTTATATATATATATATATATATATATATATATATATATATATATATATATATATATATATATATATATATATATATATTAATTTCTCTAAATTATAAGTATTATGGGTATTATAATTTAATTATATGATTTTTTTTAAATGCTATAAGTTGTATTTTTTAAATTATAAATTTAATATAAGTTGAATATTACATAAAGAAGAATCTTTCTTCTCAATTGGTTTTAGCTAAAACTATTATTAAATTCTACCTATGTTAATTTAGAATGAAATGAAGATAACAATATAGGTGGAATAGTGAAAACAAAGCCAATGCCAATTGGTTAGAATGGAGGTAACTTATCTTTGAAGAGAGATGTGTTGGATAAGCTCATTCTCAAATTCCAATTACAAAGCTTCAATTTGTATATTGCTAGGTTGTGTCAACTACCAAAAATGTTTGGGAAGTGCCCCAAAAATATGCTAGAAGAGGAACTACCACAAATGCTTGGGAAGTGCCAAAAAAATGTGCTAAAAGTCCAGAGGATGATCAATTAAAGTTTAAGTTATGTCTAGTTAGTACTATTTAACACTGGCAATGTACCTAGTTCCATGAGGATTTAGTTACATTCAGCTTACAGTTCATTATACATTTTGAATAACAAACAACCCTCAATTATTATTTTTTGACCAAAACTATTCATTACTTATGCATTTAGTTATATTAAGTTTCATTGTTCAACATGTATTTCCCAACTAACTCGACATGGACTGTGTTGCCATGCAACCCTTGTTCAAATACATAGAGAATTATATTTGAATTGTTTTAGTTCAATGTTAAATTTATTTATTTATCAAAAACCATTTATAATGTTTCAATATTTTTACTACCTTTAAATTTATGTTGGTATAAATTAATATTCTATCAGTTTTAGGTTAAAAAAATTATAAATATAAAATGTTAAAGTGGAAGAGTTTATAATCAGAACATCCAAAGCCCTCGGATAGGATGATAGTGGAGAACACACGTCGAGCGGAGCAGCCAGGAGAGAGCCTTCGTGGCACCGGCCACGTGACGACCGTGTGCCTCTCCCTCCCACCACCCTCATGCCTTTCAGTTCACCTTGCTCAAGACAGGGCACCATTACTCCCAGTGCGCTCTGCTCTGCCTTGTCATCCCTCCGATGGACCAACACCTTCGGTCGGCCTTTCCTCTGCGCATGTGGATACTTAATGAATCGCACCAGCTCCTCAGGTTATTTGAACTATACCAGAGGCTCCGGATGGCTCATTCCCTCCTGGTTGATTTCTTTAGAGCTCGGCCTCTTGCCCAGCCTTTCCTTGGTTTGTTGTCTCCCTCTCCTGGTCTGTTGTCGCTCTCTTTGGTCTTGGCTCATTTTCTCTCTCCTGGTGTTTCAGAGATGCCCAGGCTACGAGGGAAGTCTAAACGAGGCTCGGCATGGCAGCCAAGCCAACCCCATTTGGTCCTCCGCCTCCCGCCCGCTCCCTCCCACATTTCCTCCTCCTCGTCCTCCTCCCCGGCATAGTCGACTCAAACTCCAGCCAACCTCTCACCCCTCTCCTCATATTTTTCCAACAGATTGGAGGGGATGGATTGCTAAGGGGCCTCACTGGATTACAACCCAGGACCTTCCGGAAATTCAACCTCTACTTCACACCGAGGTCCATTGGCCCCTCCTAACTCTTTGGCCTCCCAGTCGCTTCAGGCCCCACCTCTCGACACTAGATTTCAGATTGATGGTCTGGAGGCCAGCCAAAATTCGCGTCATCAACCCTACTCTCGAGTCGGCTCTAGCGTTGATCTAGAATGTGAATGGCAATCAAGCCTCACACTGTTGCAGGGCCTAGTATTCGACTTGCGTCGGGATGTGGATGACCTTCGGTTCCACCTGGAGATATTGGACAACAAGGCCTCTCAATTCCTGCATTTGCTTTCAGAAATGCAGGGTGCTCGTCACCCCCCAGCAGAGGTAGCCCAAGCAGCAGGAGCTATGACACCAGTATTGGCACCAGCTCCCCCACTGGAGACTTATGACCATGCCGAGCCAGACCAAGAGGAGAACGTGCCTCAATCCCAGCCGGAGGACGCCATGCAAGAGGAGAACGTGCCAACACAACCGGAGGACGCCATGCAACTGGACGGGACACCAGTCGAGGAGGAGCCGACTCCTCTCAGGGACTCGACAATCGACGTCTTCTTCCTGGACGCATGGCCGCATTACAACCCCTATCAGTGATATGCCCAGGTGTCTTTGTTACTTCGCTATGTGCATGGCCACCTTTTCTGCAAATGTCTATGATTATTACAGTTAGAACGATTATGTTTATAATTTTCACTGTTGTAAAGGCCACCGTTAGGGGCCAAAGATGTTTACTCTCTTCACGCCAGTAGAAGACTAAGACTTAAGCTATGAAGTGGTTCGGTTGGATGAGTTGGTTTCCCCTTATGACCAGCTTAGTGTTTACAACCTGAAACTATGGAAGTTTGTTGTACTCTTTGATTTTGATGGACTTTTATACAATCTTACTTTAATATATATATATATATATATATATATATATATATATATATATATATATATATATATATATNATATTAAAAAAAGCAATATTTAATTTAATAATAAAAAAGATTAACTTAACAATAAACACAAACTGAAAATATGTTTTGGTTTAGTCAAATTCTTCCTATGTCATTAAATTCACATTACATTATCTATGAATCTTAAAAAGTTGTAAGTAGTATAAAGTTTCAATATTATCTTAGTTAATAAATTTGTTTAATATATTATAACATATTACAAGTAATATGTTATTGTACTGTCGAAGGTAGTATATAGCAATGACTTAGCATTGACTTTCATATTAGTTTTGTGTTGACTTGAAAAATTTATATCAATTTAAATGTTCAACATAACAATTAAAAAAAATTATTTTTTTTAAAAACAAAAGTAGTATTTTTTTAACTTTTCATTGGTCAATAACTTGATAGCGTTATTGCAGCCTTCACGTATTTCGAAACCTTAAATTAATGAGAAAAGACAAGACCACAAAAAAACTAATATAATGTAATGCAATATAATGTAATATGGTATTATAATATATGTTAAAATCTTATATTGTATTGTTTTTTCAAATGGGGTAAAAATTTAAATTTTAAATGTCAACTTTTTTACACTTATTAAAATTTCAATAATTTTACATTTCTTAATATTTTTTTAATTTTTTAATTTCAATAATTTTACATTTATTAATATTTTTGTAATCTTTCAATTTCAATAATTTTACATTTNTTAACATTTTTTAATCTTTTAGTATAATTTTATAGAAATTTGTATGTAGTAATTTTTAAACTTTTAAGTCATATTTTAAAATATAAGAAACATTGAGATGTTTTTACTTTTTTAATTATTATAAATATCATGGGAAGTACAGATCTGCATTCTTTTCGAATGACTAAGGAAATGTCTGAATATTATTTATGTAAGTCGTGCAGACACTAACAAGTAAAGTTTTCGGAGGCAGTACATGCAGCGTGTTGCCCTTGTTACATGTTACATGTAATAAACATGTAATATGTTATAACATATTACTTGTCATATGTTATAACATATTAAAAAGTTGTAAGTAGTATAAAGTTTCAATATTAGCTTAGTTAATAAATTTGTTTGTTAATACAATTTGGATTTAATATTGGTTAAAAATTAGTTATCTCACATTTGCAAATTCAAATAATCTTATCTATAAACAATTAAAAGAAATTTTGATTTCTCAAAATTAATCATTTTACCTTGAAAGTGTTTGTCTTTTATTTAAACTTTGCATTAAAGAAGTTCTTCACCTGCACACTTTGCTCCATCTAATTTTTTGCATATGGCATGTTGGGCATTTTAGTGGAGCAATGAAATAAACTCTTGAAATTTAAACAATCATTTCTCCATCGAGTACTTAGAATTCCAATATTTGTTGTTTCAACTTCTCCTTCTTCACGGCCACAATGTTTTAGCAATGAACACACACACACACACAAATACAAGGAGGAGAGATCAATTGGGTTTAGCTAGAGTGGTCGAGAGGAATGATTGTTATCCTCCCCACTCAGGTTCAATTCCCACAATTGACATGTTTGTCTAGCCTTATTGTTGACTGTTGTATGGAACTTATGAATTGTCTTGCACTAGATATGAGCACTATATATGAAAGAAACATGTATCCATATAGTGATTCGACTTTGCAATTGTGGTCTTAATAATGATAATTATAAACAAAGTATAAATGTGTTCAATGTAAATCACACTTTTCATAAATAAACCACACTTGTAGAATTAAATGACACTTGCAGAAATGGAAATGTTATATCCTTGCCAAATTATCAAACATTGATACTCATATTATAATTGTGTATTGTTCATTAAGAGGATTTATGCTCATTATACAGCATCACGCTATAGCATGGAAAAGGGTAATAAAATAGATTACAAAAATTAACAATCTCAAAACACAAGGTTGGTACTCTACAAGAAATATGAAAGGTACTAATTGGAAATGTTATCTTTACAAAATGATTGTACTCTCTTATGAAAACTTAACTCAATCAATCTCTTTGCAACCAGACAAACACAATTGGATTTTGTTGACCACGAAATACTAAGCAAACTCTGTATACAAATCAAAATTCTGAGTAAATACCAAGAGATGATTGAAACAATAACTATCACATGCAAAAAGATTAACAAACCACACTTTTCAGATTAAAGAAAATACTAATCTAGGAAATCTATTAATATTGCAGCAATACATGTCCAAGGAGGTGGGTCTGCCTCCTCAAACAAAGCACTGAAAGAGAACTACATGGTATACTTAATCAAATCCACACTTCACAGACATAAGAACATTGCAACAAGCTTTCACCAATACTTTTATTAACTAAAGATCAAAATACAGGAAACGGGGTTGTAATATGAATTTTATATCTATCTTTAAGGGAGATGGCTCACTTCTTATATAACGACCTCTCATCAGACTAAACTAAGCTATCTGACTACTACACATATGGTATTTAACAGAAAATATTCATTGTTTTCCAAACTCGAGTTTAACTAGTTTGGATCGGTTAACCTGTGACTCGATTATTACACAAGAATAGATTCAGATATGCACGATGGTTGTCTGGATGCACCCATATCTCCAAGCTGATTTGTGTTTATAATATCCAAGCTAACCAAGCTACGATGATTAGAATATCCAAGCTGATTTGTGTTTATACATTCGAACCCATATCTCGTCTTGGCAATATTTCCCTCAAGCATGCCTCGCAGTCCTTTGTTCTTTAACCTTGCTTCCAGAGGCCCAAGCCGGTAGTAGCTAGAATCGTATCTCCTATATGTGGCCCCTTTCATTGAGTCCCTCAAGAAGTGGCTATGAATGTGTTGTAGATTTCCTATCGTCAGTTGGTGGTCCAGTTGCGGGAAATCTGTAGCTTTCTCGCAACCCAACCATAATTTTGTTGTGGGGTCCTTGTGTTGCATGTGTTGTAAAAGAACTATAACAACTACCAATCCATGGTAAGTATGGTAATTACTCTAATTATTCCCTAATAGTTATCAAAAGATAACAAAACATAAACTAAAAATACATCTTGCCAAAAATTAGTTTAAGCTCAAAAATGATGGAACGTATGGGAAAAAGGTAAGTAGAGGGTATGCTTAACCACGTCAAAATATGGTCCGTAAATATCCTTAAAATGAGGGGAAGTACTCCGGGGTTTTCTCCAAACTTGGAAAAAATAAAAGGAGGAGAATATATTAAACATTTAAAATTATATATAAGAGTTGGTTCATAAATATATTTATAAGGAGAAAATGGCAAGTAAGTAGTTTTCTGACTTGTAGAATTTACATGTTAACAATTTTACTCCAAATACATGTTTGTTGTTTTTTTTCTAAATAGAATTGAACTGTATATATTATAAAAAAAAATTGTTGAAGAAAACAACAATCATACAAAATCTCCAAAAAGGATCTGGGGCATGTACATAATTATAGAGCTAAAGAGGCAAAAATAGGAGCTCTCTCCATATCAGATTCCTACTCAAATTGAATGATTACGTATTTTACAAATTGGCCTAATAGTAGTACAACTTTATAAAACATTTACTAAAAAGAAGAGACAAAATCCTAAATTTTTGTAGCCCTAGCCTACTGGAGAGATCCCTCCTCAATGTCCATAGGTGTTGTGCCACATTCATCATTTCCATTAGTCATGTTGCCTTCGCGAGGATAGACCACATAGCCTTGATTAATTGACATAGAGGCCAAATGTTGTGGATATGCAAGATACTTCAAATTTTGAATTTCTAACTCCATCGCATTCATCTGTCATGTCAAGGAAACCATAGTGTGTTCAAATTCCCTAATTTAACCAAAATTTGTTGAAGCACGGAGCAATTTACTTGCGATATCCTCATGTTATCAAAGAATTTTCATTTGCAAGGCAAAAATAAGCCACACAAAGAAGGAGGCAGGAATTACCACATCCAGGAGTTGAAGGCTTGAATACCAAGATAAACCTCGCATGGGCATCCAACGGTTTCAACATCAAACAAGCACCTCTATCCAAAAACTAAAACAAATCCATGAGTAACAACCAAATATGGGTAGAAACTTGCGAACGAGTACCACCTTCCAGGACTGAAACAAATCCCTAAGAACCAAAAACCAATCAAGGGAAGGAACCCTCCCAAGCACCTGAGTAGAACAAGCCATAACTAGAGCAAGGTGACATAAAAGGATGAATTGGCACTGAGCAAATTGAATGTCCATCCCATTACCATAAATTCACAAAAGTGCGAGGAGATGTACTAAACACTCGGCTAATCGCTCCATCATCCACTTGTTGACACAATAAAAGAGGGGGCTCAAATATGGGATGGACAAAGCCCCCCTTACCCCGTTTAATTCTAAAATGCCTCTATCCAAAGTTGTTCCCAACTTAGCTCAATGGTCTGCAAGGTCATTGAGTTCTCTTTTGACATGTAGAATTTTAAAATCAATGAAACCTTCAATGAGAGAGAGAGAGAGAGAGAAATAATACCATTGAATACATTGCTTTCAAACCAAGTTTTCTTGATGATCACACGAACAACCATCAAAAAGTCCCTTGAGACCACAATTTTAGAGACATTCTAATATTTCGCAATGCACACACATTTACATAAAGCACATGCTTCTGCAACATTAATTGAAACCATCCCAAATCCCCAAGCATAGGATGCTACAACATTTCCTCTGGGATCAAGAAGACTCCCTCCGCACTTGCCACCCCACCAAATACATATTTGTTGTGAATATCATTCATTTTTTTTCGATCTTAAAAATTTAAGTTATTTTTACAATTTAAAATATAGATTTTGCTTAAAGCATGCATTTGTTATTGATATTTTTTCAATTGTTTTTATCTTAAATGTTATAAAATATTAAAAAAAACAAAAAACAAATTTTACTATAATTATTTTAAAAAAATAAGTTGAAAATCCAACTAATCAAACTTATCACTTTTAAACATTAATATTATGCTTATTATAATAAAAAGATGTTTTTTAATGGAGGTGTTATTATTTGGTATTTGGAAAAATCTTTAATATTAAGGTATGGTATGGACACTGAAGATCAATTTAATTTTATATATTATATACTATAATATTATAATAATTTCTGAATGTTAAAATTTAAATATATTTTTTGGATTTTAATATAATTTTTTATTAAAAAAAATCAGTGATATAATATGTTTTTTTTTAAGTAATATTGTTGATGAAGAAGCTTGATGTTCATTGAGACTGTATCCATAATAAAGATAAGGGACTATTTGGGTTTCTTTAAAATTTTGTTTTTATGTTCGAGAAGCATTAAGAAAAGCATTCCAAGATCACTGTAATTTTGATGAGTTAGAAAGTTAGGAAGGTCGGTATTGTGACAAATATTTTGAAATTGCAATCTAATTTGGGTATACATAGGATATTCTAAGAGAAAGTGTTTTTCATCCTCAACCGTCTTACTGTCACAAAGATGAAAAAAAATATATAAGGAAAAATTTTACAATATTCAGGATTACTATACTATTTCTAGCGATACAATCGTAAGACCTAGATATGTAACAACATTATCATGTGCAGATAAAACCTAGCCACCCGAAATAACATGTTGGTGGTTCTTAAGGGGGCAGTCTTCCATTCATACCAAATACTCGTGGGTCTTGGGTCATTAACATGTTTCCTTACGTCTAAGAAAGATTAGCTCTTAGCTAATTAAAAATAATTTTATGTCATACTCTAGGACCAACAAATTATTTCAACGTAAATAGTATTTGCAAGAAAGTCAATATCCTATACCACCATCACTTAAGATACAACGATGAGATAATGTGTTTTCAAGTTAACATCTAGCCTTATCCCATATATAAGACTAAATCACCATATTATACTTAAGCATTTTACAAACAAACAAAAAAAAACTTGACATTGTCTAATTATTATAATTAAGTGTAAATAATTCTATAACTTAAATGACTATTTAAAATTTAATGTTATCATAATGTTATAGGAGTTGAAACATAACATTAGTGGGTGGAAGTGGGTAATGTAATGAGTTTGTTGCTTATTAGTCCCTGCCTCTGGCCAAGGCGGGGACTATAGCTTTCGCTTGGCAGTCAACCATGGTTGACCACCTATTAACCCGTGCATTTTGATTTATTAGTTGGTGTATTTTGGAGTTCCCTAAAATATTTCGCAACCAATTACTTAACTTATTTTCACAATATTTCTAAAACTTAATATTTTTAAAAATAAAATCTATTTTTGGAATTTTTGAATTTCTGAGTTCAATTTTTTATTGGCCAATGCATTGTGATAAGACATAATTTCCTATGGTATGTTTAATATATTTTTAGTATTTGTCAGATTTATAAAATAATTGGAAAATAAAAAAATTGAAAAATCGACACGCACTGACATGCAAGAATGTAGGTTCTTGGCAGCACAAGAATCCAGCGGTCACTGCACTATTCAATGTTGATGTGTGCCCTCACCACCCCACCTTGAAATCCAAAGAGTGTGCCCTTTCTCTTCATTGCTTTCCTACCACTATGACCATCAAAGATGCCAAAGAAGGCCTATTTGGAATGACCAAGAACATTGACAATGGCCTTGTGGGTATCCTCCATGAATTCTCGCCTACCCTTTTTGCACGAAGCTGCATAATGAAAACCCTCCACATTCACCTCCATTGGTTGCTACACGGCCACACACGGTGCATTCAAGCCCAATGACTGGACAGAAACATCTAGCCTCTGCGGGTGTTTCCTCTTGAACAGAGACGAAGGTCCCTTGTCGGCAATAAAGGGGGACCTACAGGAGCCGAAGACCGAGGGAGAATTCCCTACTACAATGCAAGCCATGTTCACAATCTGCAGAGGTTGCTACCACTATTTCAATTCAATAGGGTGTCTCGCTCGGAGCCTGTTCAGACGTTGTGGATTTCTATGCGGTATCCCTTGAGCATTTATATAGCCTTCATTACTTCAACTCAAGTCAGATTTAGGAAAATTGCACTGTCAAACACGTTGTACACCAATACATACTTGCATTAATGTACTGGTCTAGATTTAACATGATGCAGATACAAGCCCTTGATGATTGCCACGAGTTATTGCAGTGAACTTCGCCCCTTGTTACAGAATTCCTATCGAAGATGAAAGGCTATAAGGCAAATTATTTGAAACGGAACCAGATAGTCTATTTGCATACTTGGGTTAGCGTAGCCCTCTGGTAAGTAAGTCACTACAATATCTTTGTCCATTTCATTGGAACTTTATTTTATTGCTTCATTATTTTCCTACCAAGAACAATAAGAACAATAAAGGTAAGACGTATTAGGTTTCAAATCCTATTTTATTGTAGCAGCAGCGTTGTGGCATAGCCCACAAAACCCTTTGTTATTGTAGTAGTTGAATATGCAGTTGCAGTGGCACTGTCTCTTGACGAACTTCACTTATTGGCTAACATTGCATGCATCTTCATCAAGCGGACCACAGAACCAGCCTTTGTTTCTAACATCACAAAATTATAAAGCTCTGGAGAGAATTTGTGTTGTGCAAGGACTCAAGATCGCATTATACGCCAAATAATCAAATTCATGGGAGCGATACTTCTCACAACCATTCACTCAGCCAAGAGACTCCTCTTCATGCAAACACGCCGACAGTGCATCTAGATTTGAGTGGGCAGGATGAGGATCAGTGTCTGTGTACAGATCACATTAAGACCTATGGTAGTTGCTTGAATCTTCTTGCTTGTACAAAAAGGCATATTGGTCGCCACTTATCATGTCATTGTGTAAGTTTTATGGAGGAAAATGACAAGAGAAGTGGGTATCCTCCCAAAGACGTTCTAAAGGGATTCTTGGCGGTGTACGTCGAGGACACCCAAGAGGAACAGACACGGTTTGTGATCCCTGCCTGTTATTTCAACCATCCACTCTTCATGAACATGGTAGATTTTATTAATTAGTTGTTCAGTTTTCAGGACATTTTGTTTGATAACAATGATGGAATTATGGAGTACGTTGGGAATACATGGATTTCTCTCTGGCCTGGCAATGGAAATCTTGGTATTTGGATGAATTCCATTTCTCGAATGGGGGCTCTCTATACTGTAATTGTAAGGGAGGAGAAATTTTTCTAGAGGGAATAAGGGAGAAAAAACACTACCTAGGAATTGAACTTGGCTCTCTTCTGAGCTTTCGGGTTTAGTGGCAGGAACTGAACTTGGCTCTTTTCTGAGCTTCGGGGTTTAGTGGTAGTTATTCCATTGTCCAATCCTTGAGAAGAAAGGTTGCGTATGCCTCCACACGCTATCCATGCAGGAACAAATATGTCAAGTGGCGAGCTAAATCAGTTTTGAATGCCAAGCACGATGGATAGTTTCGATGTACATATTAAATAAATTTATCTTAAATAACGAGCTTTAATCATTTCAAAACACCTTTCATTAAGTTTAGAACAATTGAAGATGAAAAATGGTGTTCAATTATTCTTGTTGACATCTTAGGCTTCTTTTGACCAGGTTTAACATCATGAAGTACATATTCTTGATATTTATTGTGTTCTTGGAATGTTTGAAATGACAAAATTTGTACACTGAGCTAGAAAAATTGATGTATTATATGGATGACATTGGGAGCATGTGTTTGCAATTGTGAGTTTAAAGAAATGTAAAAACACATTTTTAATCAAAGTAAAATACGGTATTGGAGTAGTTGTGGAGGAACTGGTTATTTTTATTTCCATACTTGCCTCATGCGATTGATCAAAAATAAGGTATACGTAATCACATCACAAAATGGAGACAACGAATGAGATGAATGTGGAGTTCACACTTCTGATTTCATTAAATATTTCAGTCTTTTTCAATACCTTTCCATTCAAGTACTCATCAAGAATCTTCCTGCAACAACACACACAATAGTTACGTTACAAGTAGAATTATATTTACAATGTATAACCCTCGATTGCCAAGATCCTTAGCCTTAGTTGTCAAGATCCAAATTTTCCCACAATATATATTTCATAAAATTTGATATGTTACTTAACAAAGACCTCGCATCAATGAAATTCACATTAATAATATGTAAATGGTAAAGGTAGTTAAAAAGTTAAGAAGATACATATATATTATTGAATATGTATTTATATTTTATTTTTATATGTAATTTTTTATTTCATAAATTCTTGGATCTCTTCTGCGACTAATCACTAAAGACCCACATTGCAAATTACATCTTTCTACTAAAAGGAGAGAACTTCCAAATTCATCAACATAACACATGATCGGAACTTTGCAGTGACATTAGTGGATGCTATGATAAACTTTGAAATGCATAAATAAATCAAGAATAATCATCCCAGGGTCAACATAAGATATACCAAAGCATGAGTCAAAGTTTCTGGGTGAATATAGAACAACTTCCTACTAAAAAAAGAGCACTAGGAATTAAGCTTGACTATTTTAAATTAGATCTTGAACCCTGCACCCAATCTGCTCGTCTGCAATACTTACTAAAGCACAACAAAATGATTTGATAGTTCTATCTTTGAAATTGACTGCCATAAGGATCGTACCCAAATGAAAATAAACTGATGTGAGTAGCCCAACTTCCATCAGTTGGAGCATCCTATCGAAGAAAAATTTGAAACAATCTCACCCTTAGCTACATATGCAAATCAACTTGAAAAGCTTCTTCTGACCTCAAACTTTAAGAACTGGCGTATACTCATGAATCAAATATAAACTCCTTTCAAGGGGCAGGGACTAGCTGCTTTGCAGCTATTTCCCTTGTTTTGATACATATTGGTGAAACACTAAAATTTATGAATATCATTATTTTCTTCATAGATAGTAGCTACGTACATATACAACATAATTATATGAGACTTTTTTCGAGAGAAAAAAAATTGTAATTTCCTATTCATAAAGTAGAAAAGAGGTTATATTTAGCATATGCCATAAAAGTTGAGAAGATGTCCTCCTGACTTCAAATACAAATTGGGGAACATTTATGTGTCATCTTGTTAATGTTTGAATCGGTTAAGATCGAAACAACAACCTCACGAGGATATAAATCCTCCTGTGTTTTTATAGAGGTGGTATTCCTCTTTGGATGAAAGATATATCTCGAATATCTTGAATTGGGGACAATGTTAGATAGCAAACCCCAAAATCTTATTGCTTAGTTTTATTCATGGAATGGTTCTTGATAATCAAATATGATCTTTATGTGCAACAAGTAGCTTCTTAACAATACAAAGATTGAAGAAAGGATTCAATATCATAATAAACTACACTCAACATCATTTATACAACCCTCTAAATCACATACAAGTAGAGGATACATCCATATCTTCTCACAAGAAAAAGGAGGAAATAATTTAGATTATTCAAAGAAAATTAAAAGAGCTTTGCATTCATAACTTGAAAGGATTTGATGGGAATACTTCAAAAATATCATCTCCAGATATCCCAAGATCTAAGAAATTATTAAAGTAAAACCCCGAAGTAGTTCTCTAGGGAGTTTTGTTCATAAAAGATATTCAACAATATACTAAATATCCGCAAACCAATTGACCGGTGACTTAGAAACAAAGCTTGTTAAACAAGGACTAAATTCCCATGAATCCAATAGACAATCCTGGTTTACATCTGGCAGTCACATATATGGTTGTGATTACTCCATGATCATATAAGAAAAGTCTTGGAAGAATACAAAAGAAACACTCAAGAACTCAGCCTCATGCTTATTTCAAAAATATAAACAAAAAGCCTTGAGAAAGAGGTGTAGAACAAGAAGAAGGATGGAGAAGATGGAGATTTCTTTTTGTTGATCAAAAGCTTGGATGCATATCAATGGTTGGACCCTTCTATTCTGATCCTCTGCTCTGATAATTCAACCTTCTCTAAAAACCTTGATGAAGCCCTTTCTTGCTTTTTAAAACCGATTCTTCTAACTTCTTGAGTAGTTAGGGATTTATCTTTCTTGGCATAGCCACTTTAATTAGTCCCTCAATAAAGTATCATTAATGAATTTTTATTATTTACTTTCACATCTTGAAGCGGGCCCATTTTTGTCTTTAATAAAAGTTTTTAAATAAACTTTTTTTTTTTAATCTGCTTCCCTTTAGAAGAGAGGACTGTATTTTAATTTTCTAGGCATGGTATTCAATTTCTTAGACATTAAAATATTTCAATTTATATGTAAACTTCATCATCTCAGCTTTCCAACGAGTCTTTCTAAGCGCAATTTGGAGTTCTAGATCTCAAGATATGAGCTCGTGAAGTTGAGGTACCAACCAAATTTATTAGCACACCGTAAAAATATTGTTGACTGTTCTTTCAATTTTTGAGAAAGATGTGACCAATTTCAACCCTTGAAACCTATTCCATCATCTTCCTCATTGAATTATCTTTCCACTGAGGTATAATTTTTCCAAATCCGACTCCCAGATATCGAGATATAACCTTCGGAAAATCGTTACTCAGCGATCGTCCATTAATTTTCATGGGTCAATCCTGGCCCTTGATCGTAATTCGTCCTTCTCCTTTAAGCTTTAGAATTTTCTTGGAAAATATATATCCCACATGCATGGGAATATTGGAGAGTTTGATGTTTATATTGAAAAGTGTAGCATGCACTTAATGTGAGATAGAAGGAGACTTAGAGCCTCGAACCTTAGGAAATTCATGAATTAATTAAAATTTTAATTGTCGAGTCATCATCCACCAGGCACCCAGTCAACGCCCAATCAACGATGAGTCAACATCCATGTCATCACCATGCATTCAACGATGAGTCGGCATCCATGTCATCACCATGTGTCGTTGTGTGATAGGTTACCACAAGTTCCAACATGTCACCACTCGATCGGTTGCCACATGTCATGGTTTCATTTGTTGCATGTGTCATCCTCCCATTGGTTAATAGAGTTGTCATGTGTCATGAAATAATTGGTTGAAAAATAAAGGGAGAATATTTGTGAAATAAGTTAAGGGAGGGGAAACATAGCGAGAGAGAAAGGAGATGTGAGAGAGGGGGAGGGAAAAATAACTAAGTAAAGGGAAATAGTCGGGCAGGTGAAAATTTGTGAAATAAGTTAAGGGAGGGGAAACAAAATGAGAGAGGAAGGAGATGTGAGAGAGGGGGAGGGAAAAATAACTAAGGAAAGGGAAGCGGTCGGGTGGGTAGAGAAAGAGAGCATGGAGGGATAAGGAGGTGATGGGGAATGGGAACATGCTCGACTGATGGAGTAATCTAAGTATGGAGTAGAGAAAGTAGGGGGAGAGGAGAGGAGAGTGGAGTGGATTGAGGGTTGTCGCGTGGAGGAGAGAGGAAAGAGATGGGAATAGGGGAAGGGAGTCTCAATCCCGCGAAGAACTAAAAGAGTTTCGAGAGTTATTTGGAGTATAATAAGAATTTTATATGAGAGTTTAAGTATGGAATAAGAATTTCCAAGAGATTAAGGGTTCCAAGAAAATAAGTGTGGTTCCACGAGTTCCAAGAAAATAATGTGGTTCCAAGAGTTGATCGGGGTTCCATGAATTAAAGTGTGGTTCCATGAGAATGATCATGGTTCCAAGAATTCCTAGTTCCAAGAAACTAGCTTTGTTGCACATGGAAGAAGCGTTCCTTTGGCGATTAAACAAAAACCTAGATATCTTATGCACACAAACTGGGATTTTGAATCCATGAAATGCGTGACGAAGCTAAAACTAAGGGCTACGCCATGAACTTATAGTCGTTCAAAATTTTCTTCTTCTGATATCAATTTTTTTTTTTATTCCAAAGAGCGAGAAATTGAGATGACCAATACTTCAATCAATGGGTCCCTATGAAAAATAGTCCTTGATCCTACCTTTTCTACCTTTCTTCTTTTTAATCTTTCACCACACCCTCGAAGAAGATTCCATGGAGACTAAAGAAAAATCGAAGATCGAAAAATGCAAAATTGAAGGAGAAACCAACTATCTAGTATTCAAAAGTTGTCCCAAATCCTTATTGAAATTAGAATTGTCAGATTCATGTATTCTCTTCATCTCCCATGATGAGACACCATTTTTAACTACCATTTACAAGAGATTCATGTCGAGCTCATTATTCTCATTCATGACTTTGATATCAATAATCTTCTCCATCTCTATACTAGTAAAATTGTAAATTATGTCATTTTAAAACTTAAAGTAACAATAATAAAATGAAATGAAGACAAAAAGTGGAAAAAAAAATCATAATAAAAAAGAATATTTAAAAAACATTATTAAAAATTATAATAAAATAAATCATTAAATCCATCGTATTTCCTAAAATGTCTAAATTTTTTTATATCACTTTCTTTTTATCCCCCTAAATGCTTAGTCATTCATTAATAACCATGTTTCATAAGTTTAAATAGTCCTCTTCACATTCATGAGTAAACATATACAGCAATAAAAACTTTAAAATATCTTAAGAAAACGAGTAGATGTGTTTGATCGTTTATATTAAGAATTTGATTCCATAAAACAATGTTATTCACGTGTATTGCAGCTACCTCCAATGAGTCAACTAAATGAAATGATTAAATTGGACAAAATACATTGTAGCGGGCATTGCTTTGAAAATTTAAAGCATAAAATTATATAGTCTTCTCATTTATTTGTAATTATTTATTATAAAATAAAAAATTATATATGTATATATGAGTATTTAGGTTGAGCTTTGTCGTTAAGGTTTTCGTAGATGGCGAGTATGGTAGCGATACAAATGGATACCATGTCGTAAATGTAACATTATACGAGTCCACATCTGAGTCCACATGGACAAGGAGTTAATTGATTACTCGGGTGACCCTTTTGAGGGGACACTTATCTAGGCTCCTTCGTTGTCTAGGGTTTCGTCGCAAGGTTGTAATCGTTCACAGAACCTGACCACTCAATAAAACATTCTAACTACCTCCAATCATGTGGGGACTCTCCAACTCTTTGGTAGATAAGACATCTCCCACCTTGGCTTTCAATGCATTGGGTGCTTTGAGCCTCGACAATAATCCTCTCCTTATATCTGCAAACCCTCTTATCATCCTATCACATGAGGATAGCACTCATAACTTGGCGAGGAACGAACGAAACCCATCAAACAATGATGCAGGCTCCCTTCCTCTAAAGCAAGAGAACTCTCCCAATCCTCTATGTCTGTCTCTTTAGGGAGATTCACAAGACAAGGGTTTCATCGCCAATTTCCTCAACGAATTTGACAAGCAACTTCTCGCAGAAATCATCCCCTATCACAACTAATCCCACACCTGGAACAATGGTCAAGCGCAGAATCAACAGACGATGTGTAAGGCGAAAGGTTGTTTGCACAAACCTGGTTTTAGGAGAGGACATAAAGTTGCATGAGATTGTGGATATGCAAGCGATGGCGCTAGTGGGTCGTTTTGCGAGCTGACAAATGTCTCCAAAAACCTTGAAATTGTGGACTGCCCAAACCTTTGGGTCATTGGTCGGATATGAACCAAAAAGGCTAGTCTTGGAAAAAGGATGGATGGGGTGGATTCTACGAGTTGGATCGAATGTGGATAACATCCTAAAATCCAAATAGAGTTGGGGAGCTTAGGCTTTGTTTCTGAAAAAATGGAGTGTGGACATTGATGCAAAAACTAAGAGCTTGGAGGTAACTCCAGTTTTGGTCTATTTACCAGGGATCCCATTTCATCTGTGGTTGAAAGAGGTTTTCTGTGAAATAAGGAATGTGTTAGGTTTCTTTTATGAAGGAGATCTCTCCTTCCAATTTTTAGGCTACATGAGCATGGTGTGTATCCTGGTAGGTCTAAAACTATTTGGAAGCTTAGTGGACACCATATTGATACCTAGAAGGAATATAGTCTATCAACAATAGTTGGACTATGAAAGGATCTTGTTTCGATGTGGGAAATGTCATTTATGCAAGCATCTAACACGTGAATGCTCTAATAAAACAAAGGGTTTGGATCAGAACAGACCACGTGGAGAACCTGTGTGACCGCCCTCCTTCTCCCTTGGACCTTGGTCGAAGTCCAGAGAACCAGAC
>ML783091.1:48588-83127 GCA_009831015.1 Picea engelmannii | reverse complement strand
TTAACATTTTTTAATCTTTTAGTATAATTTTATAGAAATTTGTATGTAGTAATTTTTAAACTTTTAAGTCATATTTTAAAATATAAGAAACATTGAGATGTTTTTACTTTTTTAATTATTATAAATATCATGGGAAGTACAGATCTGCATTCTTTTCGAATGACTAAGGAAATGTCTGAATATTATTTATGTAAGTCGTGCAGACACTAACAAGTAAAGTTTTCGGAGGCAGTACATGCAGCGTGTTGCCCTTGTTACATGTTACATGTAATAAACATGTAATATGTTATAACATATTACTTGTCATATGTTATAACATATTAAAAAGTTGTAAGTAGTATAAAGTTTCAATATTAGCTTAGTTAATAAATTTGTTTGTTAATACAATTTGGATTTAATATTGGTTAAAAATTAGTTATCTCACATTTGCAAATTCAAATAATCTTATCTATAAACAATTAAAAGAAATTTTGATTTCTCAAAATTAATCATTTTACCTTGAAAGTGTTTGTCTTTTATTTAAACTTTGCATTAAAGAAGTTCTTCACCTGCACACTTTGCTCCATCTAATTTTTTGCATATGGCATGTTGGGCATTTTAGTGGAGCAATGAAATAAACTCTTGAAATTTAAACAATCATTTCTCCATCGAGTACTTAGAATTCCAATATTTGTTGTTTCAACTTCTCCTTCTTCACGGCCACAATGTTTTAGCAATGAACACACACACACACACAAATACAAGGAGGAGAGATCAATTGGGTTTAGCTAGAGTGGTCGAGAGGAATGATTGTTATCCTCCCCACTCAGGTTCAATTCCCACAATTGACATGTTTGTCTAGCCTTATTGTTGACTGTTGTATGGAACTTATGAATTGTCTTGCACTAGATATGAGCACTATATATGAAAGAAACATGTATCCATATAGTGATTCGACTTTGCAATTGTGGTCTTAATAATGATAATTATAAACAAAGTATAAATGTGTTCAATGTAAATCACACTTTTCATAAATAAACCACACTTGTAGAATTAAATGACACTTGCAGAAATGGAAATGTTATATCCTTGCCAAATTATCAAACATTGATACTCATATTATAATTGTGTATTGTTCATTAAGAGGATTTATGCTCATTATACAGCATCACGCTATAGCATGGAAAAGGGTAATAAAATAGATTACAAAAATTAACAATCTCAAAACACAAGGTTGGTACTCTACAAGAAATATGAAAGGTACTAATTGGAAATGTTATCTTTACAAAATGATTGTACTCTCTTATGAAAACTTAACTCAATCAATCTCTTTGCAACCAGACAAACACAATTGGATTTTGTTGACCACGAAATACTAAGCAAACTCTGTATACAAATCAAAATTCTGAGTAAATACCAAGAGATGATTGAAACAATAACTATCACATGCAAAAAGATTAACAAACCACACTTTTCAGATTAAAGAAAATACTAATCTAGGAAATCTATTAATATTGCAGCAATACATGTCCAAGGAGGTGGGTCTGCCTCCTCAAACAAAGCACTGAAAGAGAACTACATGGTATACTTAATCAAATCCACACTTCACAGACATAAGAACATTGCAACAAGCTTTCACCAATACTTTTATTAACTAAAGATCAAAATACAGGAAACGGGGTTGTAATATGAATTTTATATCTATCTTTAAGGGAGATGGCTCACTTCTTATATAACGACCTCTCATCAGACTAAACTAAGCTATCTGACTACTACACATATGGTATTTAACAGAAAATATTCATTGTTTTCCAAACTCGAGTTTAACTAGTTTGGATCGGTTAACCTGTGACTCGATTATTACACAAGAATAGATTCAGATATGCACGATGGTTGTCTGGATGCACCCATATCTCCAAGCTGATTTGTGTTTATAATATCCAAGCTAACCAAGCTACGATGATTAGAATATCCAAGCTGATTTGTGTTTATACATTCGAACCCATATCTCGTCTTGGCAATATTTCCCTCAAGCATGCCTCGCAGTCCTTTGTTCTTTAACCTTGCTTCCAGAGGCCCAAGCCGGTAGTAGCTAGAATCGTATCTCCTATATGTGGCCCCTTTCATTGAGTCCCTCAAGAAGTGGCTATGAATGTGTTGTAGATTTCCTATCGTCAGTTGGTGGTCCAGTTGCGGGAAATCTGTAGCTTTCTCGCAACCCAACCATAATTTTGTTGTGGGGTCCTTGTGTTGCATGTGTTGTAAAAGAACTATAACAACTACCAATCCATGGTAAGTATGGTAATTACTCTAATTATTCCCTAATAGTTATCAAAAGATAACAAAACATAAACTAAAAATACATCTTGCCAAAAATTAGTTTAAGCTCAAAAATGATGGAACGTATGGGAAAAAGGTAAGTAGAGGGTATGCTTAACCACGTCAAAATATGGTCCGTAAATATCCTTAAAATGAGGGGAAGTACTCCGGGGTTTTCTCCAAACTTGGAAAAAATAAAAGGAGGAGAATATATTAAACATTTAAAATTATATATAAGAGTTGGTTCATAAATATATTTATAAGGAGAAAATGGCAAGTAAGTAGTTTTCTGACTTGTAGAATTTACATGTTAACAATTTTACTCCAAATACATGTTTGTTGTTTTTTTTCTAAATAGAATTGAACTGTATATATTATAAAAAAAAATTGTTGAAGAAAACAACAATCATACAAAATCTCCAAAAAGGATCTGGGGCATGTACATAATTATAGAGCTAAAGAGGCAAAAATAGGAGCTCTCTCCATATCAGATTCCTACTCAAATTGAATGATTACGTATTTTACAAATTGGCCTAATAGTAGTACAACTTTATAAAACATTTACTAAAAAGAAGAGACAAAATCCTAAATTTTTGTAGCCCTAGCCTACTGGAGAGATCCCTCCTCAATGTCCATAGGTGTTGTGCCACATTCATCATTTCCATTAGTCATGTTGCCTTCGCGAGGATAGACCACATAGCCTTGATTAATTGACATAGAGGCCAAATGTTGTGGATATGCAAGATACTTCAAATTTTGAATTTCTAACTCCATCGCATTCATCTGTCATGTCAAGGAAACCATAGTGTGTTCAAATTCCCTAATTTAACCAAAATTTGTTGAAGCACGGAGCAATTTACTTGCGATATCCTCATGTTATCAAAGAATTTTCATTTGCAAGGCAAAAATAAGCCACACAAAGAAGGAGGCAGGAATTACCACATCCAGGAGTTGAAGGCTTGAATACCAAGATAAACCTCGCATGGGCATCCAACGGTTTCAACATCAAACAAGCACCTCTATCCAAAAACTAAAACAAATCCATGAGTAACAACCAAATATGGGTAGAAACTTGCGAACGAGTACCACCTTCCAGGACTGAAACAAATCCCTAAGAACCAAAAACCAATCAAGGGAAGGAACCCTCCCAAGCACCTGAGTAGAACAAGCCATAACTAGAGCAAGGTGACATAAAAGGATGAATTGGCACTGAGCAAATTGAATGTCCATCCCATTACCATAAATTCACAAAAGTGCGAGGAGATGTACTAAACACTCGGCTAATCGCTCCATCATCCACTTGTTGACACAATAAAAGAGGGGGCTCAAATATGGGATGGACAAAGCCCCCCTTACCCCGTTTAATTCTAAAATGCCTCTATCCAAAGTTGTTCCCAACTTAGCTCAATGGTCTGCAAGGTCATTGAGTTCTCTTTTGACATGTAGAATTTTAAAATCAATGAAACCTTCAATGAGAGAGAGAGAGAGAGAGAAATAATACCATTGAATACATTGCTTTCAAACCAAGTTTTCTTGATGATCACACGAACAACCATCAAAAAGTCCCTTGAGACCACAATTTTAGAGACATTCTAATATTTCGCAATGCACACACATTTACATAAAGCACATGCTTCTGCAACATTAATTGAAACCATCCCAAATCCCCAAGCATAGGATGCTACAACATTTCCTCTGGGATCAAGAAGACTCCCTCCGCACTTGCCACCCCACCAAATACATATTTGTTGTGAATATCATTCATTTTTTTTCGATCTTAAAAATTTAAGTTATTTTTACAATTTAAAATATAGATTTTGCTTAAAGCATGCATTTGTTATTGATATTTTTTCAATTGTTTTTATCTTAAATGTTATAAAATATTAAAAAAAACAAAAAACAAATTTTACTATAATTATTTTAAAAAAATAAGTTGAAAATCCAACTAATCAAACTTATCACTTTTAAACATTAATATTATGCTTATTATAATAAAAAGATGTTTTTTAATGGAGGTGTTATTATTTGGTATTTGGAAAAATCTTTAATATTAAGGTATGGTATGGACACTGAAGATCAATTTAATTTTATATATTATATACTATAATATTATAATAATTTCTGAATGTTAAAATTTAAATATATTTTTTGGATTTTAATATAATTTTTTATTAAAAAAAATCAGTGATATAATATGTTTTTTTTTAAGTAATATTGTTGATGAAG
The DNA here is from genome assembly GCA_009831015.1 of Picea engelmannii. NCBI lineage: Eukaryota > Viridiplantae > Streptophyta > Pinopsida > Pinales > Pinaceae > Picea > Picea engelmannii. The sequence continues at coordinate 78,603 of ML783091.1, read as the reverse complement.
AAGCTTGATGTTCATTGAGACTGTATCCATAATAAAGATAAGGGACTATTTGGGTTTCTTTAAAATTTTGTTTTTATGTTCGAGAAGCATTAAGAAAAGCATTCCAAGATCACTGTAATTTTGATGAGTTAGAAAGTTAGGAAGGTCGGTATTGTGACAAATATTTTGAAATTGCAATCTAATTTGGGTATACATAGGATATTCTAAGAGAAAGTGTTTTTCATCCTCAACCGTCTTACTGTCACAAAGATGAAAAAAAATATATAAGGAAAAATTTTACAATATTCAGGATTACTATACTATTTCTAGCGATACAATCGTAAGACCTAGATATGTAACAACATTATCATGTGCAGATAAAACCTAGCCACCCGAAATAACATGTTGGTGGTTCTTAAGGGGGCAGTCTTCCATTCATACCAAATACTCGTGGGTCTTGGGTCATTAACATGTTTCCTTACGTCTAAGAAAGATTAGCTCTTAGCTAATTAAAAATAATTTTATGTCATACTCTAGGACCAACAAATTATTTCAACGTAAATAGTATTTGCAAGAAAGTCAATATCCTATACCACCATCACTTAAGATACAACGATGAGATAATGTGTTTTCAAGTTAACATCTAGCCTTATCCCATATATAAGACTAAATCACCATATTATACTTAAGCATTTTACAAACAAACAAAAAAAAACTTGACATTGTCTAATTATTATAATTAAGTGTAAATAATTCTATAACTTAAATGACTATTTAAAATTTAATGTTATCATAATGTTATAGGAGTTGAAACATAACATTAGTGGGTGGAAGTGGGTAATGTAATGAGTTTGTTGCTTATTAGTCCCTGCCTCTGGCCAAGGCGGGGACTATAGCTTTCGCTTGGCAGTCAACCATGGTTGACCACCTATTAACCCGTGCATTTTGATTTATTAGTTGGTGTATTTTGGAGTTCCCTAAAATATTTCGCAACCAATTACTTAACTTATTTTCACAATATTTCTAAAACTTAATATTTTTAAAAATAAAATCTATTTTTGGAATTTTTGAATTTCTGAGTTCAATTTTTTATTGGCCAATGCATTGTGATAAGACATAATTTCCTATGGTATGTTTAATATATTTTTAGTATTTGTCAGATTTATAAAATAATTGGAAAATAAAAAAATTGAAAAATCGACACGCACTGACATGCAAGAATGTAGGTTCTTGGCAGCACAAGAATCCAGCGGTCACTGCACTATTCAATGTTGATGTGTGCCCTCACCACCCCACCTTGAAATCCAAAGAGTGTGCCCTTTCTCTTCATTGCTTTCCTACCACTATGACCATCAAAGATGCCAAAGAAGGCCTATTTGGAATGACCAAGAACATTGACAATGGCCTTGTGGGTATCCTCCATGAATTCTCGCCTACCCTTTTTGCACGAAGCTGCATAATGAAAACCCTCCACATTCACCTCCATTGGTTGCTACACGGCCACACACGGTGCATTCAAGCCCAATGACTGGACAGAAACATCTAGCCTCTGCGGGTGTTTCCTCTTGAACAGAGACGAAGGTCCCTTGTCGGCAATAAAGGGGGACCTACAGGAGCCGAAGACCGAGGGAGAATTCCCTACTACAATGCAAGCCATGTTCACAATCTGCAGAGGTTGCTACCACTATTTCAATTCAATAGGGTGTCTCGCTCGGAGCCTGTTCAGACGTTGTGGATTTCTATGCGGTATCCCTTGAGCATTTATATAGCCTTCATTACTTCAACTCAAGTCAGATTTAGGAAAATTGCACTGTCAAACACGTTGTACACCAATACATACTTGCATTAATGTACTGGTCTAGATTTAACATGATGCAGATACAAGCCCTTGATGATTGCCACGAGTTATTGCAGTGAACTTCGCCCCTTGTTACAGAATTCCTATCGAAGATGAAAGGCTATAAGGCAAATTATTTGAAACGGAACCAGATAGTCTATTTGCATACTTGGGTTAGCGTAGCCCTCTGGTAAGTAAGTCACTACAATATCTTTGTCCATTTCATTGGAACTTTATTTTATTGCTTCATTATTTTCCTACCAAGAACAATAAGAACAATAAAGGTAAGACGTATTAGGTTTCAAATCCTATTTTATTGTAGCAGCAGCGTTGTGGCATAGCCCACAAAACCCTTTGTTATTGTAGTAGTTGAATATGCAGTTGCAGTGGCACTGTCTCTTGACGAACTTCACTTATTGGCTAACATTGCATGCATCTTCATCAAGCGGACCACAGAACCAGCCTTTGTTTCTAACATCACAAAATTATAAAGCTCTGGAGAGAATTTGTGTTGTGCAAGGACTCAAGATCGCATTATACGCCAAATAATCAAATTCATGGGAGCGATACTTCTCACAACCATTCACTCAGCCAAGAGACTCCTCTTCATGCAAACACGCCGACAGTGCATCTAGATTTGAGTGGGCAGGATGAGGATCAGTGTCTGTGTACAGATCACATTAAGACCTATGGTAGTTGCTTGAATCTTCTTGCTTGTACAAAAAGGCATATTGGTCGCCACTTATCATGTCATTGTGTAAGTTTTATGGAGGAAAATGACAAGAGAAGTGGGTATCCTCCCAAAGACGTTCTAAAGGGATTCTTGGCGGTGTACGTCGAGGACACCCAAGAGGAACAGACACGGTTTGTGATCCCTGCCTGTTATTTCAACCATCCACTCTTCATGAACATGGTAGATTTTATTAATTAGTTGTTCAGTTTTCAGGACATTTTGTTTGATAACAATGATGGAATTATGGAGTACGTTGGGAATACATGGATTTCTCTCTGGCCTGGCAATGGAAATCTTGGTATTTGGATGAATTCCATTTCTCGAATGGGGGCTCTCTATACTGTAATTGTAAGGGAGGAGAAATTTTTCTAGAGGGAATAAGGGAGAAAAAACACTACCTAGGAATTGAACTTGGCTCTCTTCTGAGCTTTCGGGTTTAGTGGCAGGAACTGAACTTGGCTCTTTTCTGAGCTTCGGGGTTTAGTGGTAGTTATTCCATTGTCCAATCCTTGAGAAGAAAGGTTGCGTATGCCTCCACACGCTATCCATGCAGGAACAAATATGTCAAGTGGCGAGCTAAATCAGTTTTGAATGCCAAGCACGATGGATAGTTTCGATGTACATATTAAATAAATTTATCTTAAATAACGAGCTTTAATCATTTCAAAACACCTTTCATTAAGTTTAGAACAATTGAAGATGAAAAATGGTGTTCAATTATTCTTGTTGACATCTTAGGCTTCTTTTGACCAGGTTTAACATCATGAAGTACATATTCTTGATATTTATTGTGTTCTTGGAATGTTTGAAATGACAAAATTTGTACACTGAGCTAGAAAAATTGATGTATTATATGGATGACATTGGGAGCATGTGTTTGCAATTGTGAGTTTAAAGAAATGTAAAAACACATTTTTAATCAAAGTAAAATACGGTATTGGAGTAGTTGTGGAGGAACTGGTTATTTTTATTTCCATACTTGCCTCATGCGATTGATCAAAAATAAGGTATACGTAATCACATCACAAAATGGAGACAACGAATGAGATGAATGTGGAGTTCACACTTCTGATTTCATTAAATATTTCAGTCTTTTTCAATACCTTTCCATTCAAGTACTCATCAAGAATCTTCCTGCAACAACACACACAATAGTTACGTTACAAGTAGAATTATATTTACAATGTATAACCCTCGATTGCCAAGATCCTTAGCCTTAGTTGTCAAGATCCAAATTTTCCCACAATATATATTTCATAAAATTTGATATGTTACTTAACAAAGACCTCGCATCAATGAAATTCACATTAATAATATGTAAATGGTAAAGGTAGTTAAAAAGTTAAGAAGATACATATATATTATTGAATATGTATTTATATTTTATTTTTATATGTAATTTTTTATTTCATAAATTCTTGGATCTCTTCTGCGACTAATCACTAAAGACCCACATTGCAAATTACATCTTTCTACTAAAAGGAGAGAACTTCCAAATTCATCAACATAACACATGATCGGAACTTTGCAGTGACATTAGTGGATGCTATGATAAACTTTGAAATGCATAAATAAATCAAGAATAATCATCCCAGGGTCAACATAAGATATACCAAAGCATGAGTCAAAGTTTCTGGGTGAATATAGAACAACTTCCTACTAAAAAAAGAGCACTAGGAATTAAGCTTGACTATTTTAAATTAGATCTTGAACCCTGCACCCAATCTGCTCGTCTGCAATACTTACTAAAGCACAACAAAATGATTTGATAGTTCTATCTTTGAAATTGACTGCCATAAGGATCGTACCCAAATGAAAATAAACTGATGTGAGTAGCCCAACTTCCATCAGTTGGAGCATCCTATCGAAGAAAAATTTGAAACAATCTCACCCTTAGCTACATATGCAAATCAACTTGAAAAGCTTCTTCTGACCTCAAACTTTAAGAACTGGCGTATACTCATGAATCAAATATAAACTCCTTTCAAGGGGCAGGGACTAGCTGCTTTGCAGCTATTTCCCTTGTTTTGATACATATTGGTGAAACACTAAAATTTATGAATATCATTATTTTCTTCATAGATAGTAGCTACGTACATATACAACATAATTATATGAGACTTTTTTCGAGAGAAAAAAAATTGTAATTTCCTATTCATAAAGTAGAAAAGAGGTTATATTTAGCATATGCCATAAAAGTTGAGAAGATGTCCTCCTGACTTCAAATACAAATTGGGGAACATTTATGTGTCATCTTGTTAATGTTTGAATCGGTTAAGATCGAAACAACAACCTCACGAGGATATAAATCCTCCTGTGTTTTTATAGAGGTGGTATTCCTCTTTGGATGAAAGATATATCTCGAATATCTTGAATTGGGGACAATGTTAGATAGCAAACCCCAAAATCTTATTGCTTAGTTTTATTCATGGAATGGTTCTTGATAATCAAATATGATCTTTATGTGCAACAAGTAGCTTCTTAACAATACAAAGATTGAAGAAAGGATTCAATATCATAATAAACTACACTCAACATCATTTATACAACCCTCTAAATCACATACAAGTAGAGGATACATCCATATCTTCTCACAAGAAAAAGGAGGAAATAATTTAGATTATTCAAAGAAAATTAAAAGAGCTTTGCATTCATAACTTGAAAGGATTTGATGGGAATACTTCAAAAATATCATCTCCAGATATCCCAAGATCTAAGAAATTATTAAAGTAAAACCCCGAAGTAGTTCTCTAGGGAGTTTTGTTCATAAAAGATATTCAACAATATACTAAATATCCGCAAACCAATTGACCGGTGACTTAGAAACAAAGCTTGTTAAACAAGGACTAAATTCCCATGAATCCAATAGACAATCCTGGTTTACATCTGGCAGTCACATATATGGTTGTGATTACTCCATGATCATATAAGAAAAGTCTTGGAAGAATACAAAAGAAACACTCAAGAACTCAGCCTCATGCTTATTTCAAAAATATAAACAAAAAGCCTTGAGAAAGAGGTGTAGAACAAGAAGAAGGATGGAGAAGATGGAGATTTCTTTTTGTTGATCAAAAGCTTGGATGCATATCAATGGTTGGACCCTTCTATTCTGATCCTCTGCTCTGATAATTCAACCTTCTCTAAAAACCTTGATGAAGCCCTTTCTTGCTTTTTAAAACCGATTCTTCTAACTTCTTGAGTAGTTAGGGATTTATCTTTCTTGGCATAGCCACTTTAATTAGTCCCTCAATAAAGTATCATTAATGAATTTTTATTATTTACTTTCACATCTTGAAGCGGGCCCATTTTTGTCTTTAATAAAAGTTTTTAAATAAACTTTTTTTTTTTAATCTGCTTCCCTTTAGAAGAGAGGACTGTATTTTAATTTTCTAGGCATGGTATTCAATTTCTTAGACATTAAAATATTTCAATTTATATGTAAACTTCATCATCTCAGCTTTCCAACGAGTCTTTCTAAGCGCAATTTGGAGTTCTAGATCTCAAGATATGAGCTCGTGAAGTTGAGGTACCAACCAAATTTATTAGCACACCGTAAAAATATTGTTGACTGTTCTTTCAATTTTTGAGAAAGATGTGACCAATTTCAACCCTTGAAACCTATTCCATCATCTTCCTCATTGAATTATCTTTCCACTGAGGTATAATTTTTCCAAATCCGACTCCCAGATATCGAGATATAACCTTCGGAAAATCGTTACTCAGCGATCGTCCATTAATTTTCATGGGTCAATCCTGGCCCTTGATCGTAATTCGTCCTTCTCCTTTAAGCTTTAGAATTTTCTTGGAAAATATATATCCCACATGCATGGGAATATTGGAGAGTTTGATGTTTATATTGAAAAGTGTAGCATGCACTTAATGTGAGATAGAAGGAGACTTAGAGCCTCGAACCTTAGGAAATTCATGAATTAATTAAAATTTTAATTGTCGAGTCATCATCCACCAGGCACCCAGTCAACGCCCAATCAACGATGAGTCAACATCCATGTCATCACCATGCATTCAACGATGAGTCGGCATCCATGTCATCACCATGTGTCGTTGTGTGATAGGTTACCACAAGTTCCAACATGTCACCACTCGATCGGTTGCCACATGTCATGGTTTCATTTGTTGCATGTGTCATCCTCCCATTGGTTAATAGAGTTGTCATGTGTCATGAAATAATTGGTTGAAAAATAAAGGGAGAATATTTGTGAAATAAGTTAAGGGAGGGGAAACATAGCGAGAGAGAAAGGAGATGTGAGAGAGGGGGAGGGAAAAATAACTAAGTAAAGGGAAATAGTCGGGCAGGTGAAAATTTGTGAAATAAGTTAAGGGAGGGGAAACAAAATGAGAGAGGAAGGAGATGTGAGAGAGGGGGAGGGAAAAATAACTAAGGAAAGGGAAGCGGTCGGGTGGGTAGAGAAAGAGAGCATGGAGGGATAAGGAGGTGATGGGGAATGGGAACATGCTCGACTGATGGAGTAATCTAAGTATGGAGTAGAGAAAGTAGGGGGAGAGGAGAGGAGAGTGGAGTGGATTGAGGGTTGTCGCGTGGAGGAGAGAGGAAAGAGATGGGAATAGGGGAAGGGAGTCTCAATCCCGCGAAGAACTAAAAGAGTTTCGAGAGTTATTTGGAGTATAATAAGAATTTTATATGAGAGTTTAAGTATGGAATAAGAATTTCCAAGAGATTAAGGGTTCCAAGAAAATAAGTGTGGTTCCACGAGTTCCAAGAAAATAATGTGGTTCCAAGAGTTGATCGGGGTTCCATGAATTAAAGTGTGGTTCCATGAGAATGATCATGGTTCCAAGAATTCCTAGTTCCAAGAAACTAGCTTTGTTGCACATGGAAGAAGCGTTCCTTTGGCGATTAAACAAAAACCTAGATATCTTATGCACACAAACTGGGATTTTGAATCCATGAAATGCGTGACGAAGCTAAAACTAAGGGCTACGCCATGAACTTATAGTCGTTCAAAATTTTCTTCTTCTGATATCAATTTTTTTTTTTATTCCAAAGAGCGAGAAATTGAGATGACCAATACTTCAATCAATGGGTCCCTATGAAAAATAGTCCTTGATCCTACCTTTTCTACCTTTCTTCTTTTTAATCTTTCACCACACCCTCGAAGAAGATTCCATGGAGACTAAAGAAAAATCGAAGATCGAAAAATGCAAAATTGAAGGAGAAACCAACTATCTAGTATTCAAAAGTTGTCCCAAATCCTTATTGAAATTAGAATTGTCAGATTCATGTATTCTCTTCATCTCCCATGATGAGACACCATTTTTAACTACCATTTACAAGAGATTCATGTCGAGCTCATTATTCTCATTCATGACTTTGATATCAATAATCTTCTCCATCTCTATACTAGTAAAATTGTAAATTATGTCATTTTAAAACTTAAAGTAACAATAATAAAATGAAATGAAGACAAAAAGTGGAAAAAAAAATCATAATAAAAAAGAATATTTAAAAAACATTATTAAAAATTATAATAAAATAAATCATTAAATCCATCGTATTTCCTAAAATGTCTAAATTTTTTTATATCACTTTCTTTTTATCCCCCTAAATGCTTAGTCATTCATTAATAACCATGTTTCATAAGTTTAAATAGTCCTCTTCACATTCATGAGTAAACATATACAGCAATAAAAACTTTAAAATATCTTAAGAAAACGAGTAGATGTGTTTGATCGTTTATATTAAGAATTTGATTCCATAAAACAATGTTATTCACGTGTATTGCAGCTACCTCCAATGAGTCAACTAAATGAAATGATTAAATTGGACAAAATACATTGTAGCGGGCATTGCTTTGAAAATTTAAAGCATAAAATTATATAGTCTTCTCATTTATTTGTAATTATTTATTATAAAATAAAAAATTATATATGTATATATGAGTATTTAGGTTGAGCTTTGTCGTTAAGGTTTTCGTAGATGGCGAGTATGGTAGCGATACAAATGGATACCATGTCGTAAATGTAACATTATACGAGTCCACATCTGAGTCCACATGGACAAGGAGTTAATTGATTACTCGGGTGACCCTTTTGAGGGGACACTTATCTAGGCTCCTTCGTTGTCTAGGGTTTCGTCGCAAGGTTGTAATCGTTCACAGAACCTGACCACTCAATAAAACATTCTAACTACCTCCAATCATGTGGGGACTCTCCAACTCTTTGGTAGATAAGACATCTCCCACCTTGGCTTTCAATGCATTGGGTGCTTTGAGCCTCGACAATAATCCTCTCCTTATATCTGCAAACCCTCTTATCATCCTATCACATGAGGATAGCACTCATAACTTGGCGAGGAACGAACGAAACCCATCAAACAATGATGCAGGCTCCCTTCCTCTAAAGCAAGAGAACTCTCCCAATCCTCTATGTCTGTCTCTTTAGGGAGATTCACAAGACAAGGGTTTCATCGCCAATTTCCTCAACGAATTTGACAAGCAACTTCTCGCAGAAATCATCCCCTATCACAACTAATCCCACACCTGGAACAATGGTCAAGCGCAGAATCAACAGACGATGTGTAAGGCGAAAGGTTGTTTGCACAAACCTGGTTTTAGGAGAGGACATAAAGTTGCATGAGATTGTGGATATGCAAGCGATGGCGCTAGTGGGTCGTTTTGCGAGCTGACAAATGTCTCCAAAAACCTTGAAATTGTGGACTGCCCAAACCTTTGGGTCATTGGTCGGATATGAACCAAAAAGGCTAGTCTTGGAAAAAGGATGGATGGGGTGGATTCTACGAGTTGGATCGAATGTGGATAACATCCTAAAATCCAAATAGAGTTGGGGAGCTTAGGCTTTGTTTCTGAAAAAATGGAGTGTGGACATTGATGCAAAAACTAAGAGCTTGGAGGTAACTCCAGTTTTGGTCTATTTACCAGGGATCCCATTTCATCTGTGGTTGAAAGAGGTTTTCTGTGAAATAAGGAATGTGTTAGGTTTCTTTTATGAAGGAGATCTCTCCTTCCAATTTTTAGGCTACATGAGCATGGTGTGTATCCTGGTAGGTCTAAAACTATTTGGAAGCTTAGTGGACACCATATTGATACCTAGAAGGAATATAGTCTATCAACAATAGTTGGACTATGAAAGGATCTTGTTTCGATGTGGGAAATGTCATTTATGCAAGCATCTAACACGTGAATGCTCTAATAAAACAAAGGGTTTGGATCAGAACAGACCACGTGGAGAACCTGTGTGACCGCCCTCCTTCTCCCTTGGACCTTGGTCGAAGTCCAGAGAACCAGACAGGCGTCGAAGCAAAAAGTATCTAGGCCCTACCTGGCAAGGGAAAGCCTTCAACTCAAGTTTTGTAGCTCCAAGAAATAATGATGGAGGGTGATCGAGCTACAAAACTTCTCTCCTCTACCCTTCCTGGATGGGATTTCACGGGGCTTGATGCCATCAGTCGATTGGGTGGAATTTTAACTGGCTAGAAAACCTCAGATATAAATCTTCAAACTCTTGGGAAATTCGAGCAGAAATCAAGTTATTTTTCTGAACAAGGGAGGTCAATGTGGTGTTTATCTGTCTCAACATCTATGGCCCATACTCTGACAATAAAGAGTTTTTAGATCAAACGTTAAACAACCCCCTCATTAAAATTGGATAGGTGATTCTTGGGGGGGATCTAAACTTCACATCAGGCGCTTGCAAGATATGGGGGGCAGCAGCTAAGACAGACCCCCTTTTAGATATTTTTATTAAAAAACTAGAAGTAGCAAGTCTCATCATTTTGAAATCGACTAAATTCACCCCAACTTGGAGAAATATGCGCTCTGGGTCAGATTGAGTCGCAAAGCACCTGGACATATTCCTCCTTTCTGAATCCTTTCTTGAAAGGAACCTAAGAGTCTAACAATGGGTAGATCCAGGTGGGGACTCATATCATAACCATATCATTCTTGATCTAGTACCTGAACCAAAGAATCCCCCCAACCCATTTAAACTAAATCCATGTTGGTTGGAGGAATGACGTTCATTGAAGCCATTAAAACCACGTGAGTGCCCATCAACCCAGATCTCTTGGATTCCTCGACCATGCAATTTCATGAAAACATCGACAGGGCCAAGGGAGCTGCAATCCATAGAACAAGGAAAAAATAAAGAAGGAAGACCGAGAGCTCTAAGAAGTCGAATTGAAGATACATATATGAGCATAAAAGGAAGGGAAAGAACCTTTCATAGATCAATTAAAAGATGAAATAAAAACCTTGGAGAAGCCATGAAAGAAAATCCTTTTAAATAAAGAAAAGGAGTGGAGAATAAAGAGCAGAGCTCTCTGGCTATGAGCTAGAGACAAAAATACCAAATTCTTTCATAAATTCACAAACCGAAGGAAGACCATGAAAACTATATGGGCTATTGAAAACTGGATAGCACAAAGGCCTCTTCCTTCAAGGATCTAGCTGGGGTAGGCACATATCACTTCAAGAAATTGTTCAAGGAAGATCAACAAGCAACCATTGATGTTATCTTACAAGTAGCTAGTGTTTTCCCAAGGTTCATAAACCTTGAAGAGAATGTAAACCTTATGGCATGAGTCACTAAAGAAGAACTCTTAAATGTGCTACAAATTTTTCAAATAGATAAAAGTCAAGGGCCATATGGGCTACCAATGGAGTTTTTTCTTGGATGTTTTGATTTTCTTGGAGATGACCTTCTTCATATGGTAAACTATTCTAGGTCGACAGGATAGGTCTTGGCAACCTTTAATTTAACTTTTATAGCTTTAATTCAAAAATCTAACAATCCATGCTCCTTCGACCAATTCAGACCTATCTCTGTTTCTAACAACATCTACAAAATCATCTGAAAGTTGTTTGTCATTCATTTAAAAGATATTCTCTCTAAAAACATCTCCCTAGAACAATTTGGCTTTCTAAAAGGCCATCAGATTCACGAAGCCATCAGTCTTGCACAGAAGGCCTTCACTCCATTCATATCGGCAAGCTCAAGGCAGTCACCCTAAAAGTGGATCTCCCCATATCTTTTGATCATGCTAGCTGGATTTACATCATATTACTTCTGCTTCAGATAGGTTTCACACGCTCCTTTATTACATGGTTTTTAAATTGCATTAGCTCGACCTCCTTTGCTATAATGATAAAGGGTACTGCCACCCATTTTTTCATAGCAGAAAGGGGGCTCAGACAAGGATGCCCTCTCTCTCCCCTCCTCTTTCTCCTAGTAGCAAAAGGCCTCAATAGATTGATTCATAATGCTATCTCAGATGAATTATTCAAAGGAATTCAGGTTAGCCCCAAATTCTGTCTCTCACGTCTTCTTTTTGTGGATGATATTCTCATTTTCTATGAAGGTGAGTTGCAACATGTAGACCATTTAAAATCCCTTCTTTCCACTTTTTTTCATGCAACGGGTATGCAAATAAACTTTGAAAAGTATTCCCTTTTCCCTTGGGTCCTGTCTGAGCAAAAGGGTTGTGATCTCGCCCAATACCTTAATACACATGCCTCTGATATGAGATATGGTCCAAAATATCTGGGATTTACGCTAAAGGAAAATGTTTATAGGAAAAATGATTGGTTGTGGCTCCTTGCAAAAGTAGAGAAGGAGATCCATGTCTGGTGCAATCGCTCGTTGTATAGAGATGGGAGTCTAGTCCTGGTAAAAGCTAGTAAAAGTTGTCCTAGAAGCCATTATGGTTTATTGGGCTTCTCTAGCCTAGATATCTAAAGAAATACTAGGTAAAATTAAGCAAGTCTCCTTCGAATTCCTTTGGGCTAGATCGAAGGAAAGAAAATCTCAAGTCCTAGCTTCTTGGAAAAAATTGGCAATTCCCCAAAAACAAGGAGGATGGGGATTAAAAATTGTTTTCCTCTTCTCAAAGGCTTTGGCAACAAAGAATGTATGGGGTCTCATTGAGAGCTCGGGGTTGTGGTCACATGTTCTCCAAGCAAAATACTTTCCACAGATTTTCGTTGTAGACTGAATTAGGCAGCTAGTCAAATGGAATCAAAATGGGTCAATAGTGTGGAAATCCATCATAAATGTGCTCCCAACCCTTACTAGAAAATGGTTAATTTGGAAAGTTGTATTAGGAGAAAAAATACTTATTGGAAGGACCCATGGATTGGATGTCAAAATAATCACACACTTCCAAATCCTATTATCCAATCTATTAACATAGAAGGTTTTTTCTTCCTAAATCAAATTTGGCGCTAAGATTATGTGATGGGGAAGGAAGACTGGTTGATATGGCAGGAATGTAGTTTGGAAGAGGCATAAGTAAGGACCTGGAACACTTATATAAATTCCCTCAAGAGTTCCATTGTTTCTCTCTCAGCTAGTGAGGACCAATTAATTTGGCCACCAAACCCATTGGGGCAACACATTCCTTGTATTGCCTATCAAACTTTGGCTCATGACTCTCAGTTGGACCCATCACCTAGATGTGGGAGGATGCTTTGGAAGCTCAAATTCCCTACAAAATCTAAGATGTTTATGTGGCTTATGATTCTTAACAACACTCCAACACAGGACAATCTTCAAAAAAGGAACTTCAATGGACCGAGAAGATGCAGCCTATGTAAACAGAGCAACAAATCAATATCCCATTTTTTCCTTTGATCTCCCTATGCCTCAGTTGTATGGATAGAAACTAAAACCCTCTGGGGTCACACTGTAATTGGGAAGGAGACAACACTAAAAATGCTTTAAAATATTGGATATAAAATCCAAACACAACTTCTTTTAGAGCCTTTCCATTAATTGTTTCTTGGGGCATTTGGCTTGCCAAAACTTCTTCTCTTTTTGAAAATGGAAACCCATGTCATGCTCACACTACAATTTCTAGCCCAGCGATCCTTGCAACTTATCCCTAGCAAAAGGCCCATGCTCCATGGAACATATCTGAAACTCATATCCACAAGGGCATTCCCTGGGATATCTTTGATGGTGCACCCCAAGGAAATCCTTTTAAGGGAGGGGTCGAGGGAGTCATTTTCCTTGTAGAGGATCACTCCATCTCTTTTACAACAAATTTGGGCTCAACAACCAATAACTATATTGAATTCATGGCTCTTAAACACCTCCTCTTTCTGGCAAAGGAAAAAAATATCTCTCTGATCAATGTATATGGGGATTCAAAGCTTATAATTAATTGCATGAATGGGACAACATCTCTGCATAATTACATTCTACAGCCACTCTATCAGGATATACAAAGGTTCATCTCATATTTTGTTCTCTCGTGTGTACAAGAGTCAGAACAAGGAAACATATCGTCTCTCCAACGTTGGTTTGAAATTGGCCAAAGGCATATGGGAGGTCATTGAAAAGGCCACAGATGGATCTTTTGAATATCTTCATGCCCCTCAGTGACAAGCATGACAAAAAATATCTATGCTGAATTTTTGGACAAAGCTTAATGTATTCTTGACTATTGGACAATATGTTTTTTGATGTGCATTATCATACTTCTATACATGATTATGGTAAAAAAGAGGACATGGTTGAATACTCACACCAATAATGTTTTAGACATAAAGAGTTGGTTATTAAATTAATAAAAGTGGACATTTAATATAGTTTTCAATAAAATTCAATTCTTATAGTAATTCATTCGTATTTTTTATTATAAAGTATTAAACAATTTATGGGGTGTAGGTGAGGTCAGGGCTTATTTATAGTTCTAAAGGAAATTCCATAGTAACTTACTCATGGAGCCTAGGTATTTTTTCTAATAATTTGGCAAAAGTATATGGTTTATATCAGGGATTGAAAATCGTCACATCACACAACATTCAAAATTTAATAGTGATCAGGGATTCTTTGATAATCATCATACATTTGGTCAAGAGAACCAATTCTTTGGATGTCAGTCTTGCCTCGACTCTCAGTCGAATTAGGCATCTTACCTCCTTCTTTTCCCAGCTTAGTTTTTATCACATTTTGAGAAGTATCAATATAGAAATTGTTTAATTAGTGTCCCAAGCAATCACCCAAAAATTGGGACCTTATTCGTTAACAATGAGGCCACTGTATAATTAATCCTCTAATTCCTCATTATGACAAGTGGTGCACATATTGAAAGGTTTGTTTGTATATTAGTGATGGTAGATTCACTTAAAGTGAGGGAGGGAGTTACGAGACCCCCCATTACCTCCCACATGCTCTCATATCCAAGCGACATCCATTAAAATCATCGTAGATCATGGCTCTAGAACATTGTGGGATTTATATGGCTCTTGCTCTATGTTATGTTTTCAAAGAGTTTGGTGGTCTTAGGCCTCCTTGAGTTCTTCTTGGTTCTAGTCCTCTCGAAATTTCCTTCATCACTAGGCACTATTTGCAATCGACTTTGATCTTGGAGTGGGTTCCCTATGTGGTGTGGATTATATGGTGGCCATCTCTTGGTCTGGTTTCTCAGTGTGTATGTGGGCTCTTCGAGCATGGTTTGTTGATCAACTTTCCTGAATTCTCTCTCAGTGATCTTTGTGATTTACCAGGTTTGATTTCCACTCACTTTGTTCCCTATTTTCTGGAAATTTAGTTCAGGCTCTTGGTTTTTATTTGGGTCATTTTTTTGGTGAGAGGGTTTTGTCTAGTTCTATGTGTTGGGGGGGAAGGCAGTCCTATACGTGTTACAGGTCTTTCCTCTTTTGGTTGTTTCTCCTCTTTTGTCCCCAATTCTTGGCTCAAGTTCCACAAGGATATGGATTTCACTAAACTCGGGGAAACTAGAAGGACCCTCAAGCTTTATTCTGAGTCACTTGAAAGGTAGGAAAGTTGGGGATTCACTGAGTTTCATCTATATCTAATGAGGAGATAATGATGAATACTATGCACACTCAAACAAGGTCAATCTCGGCCCTAGAATATGAATTGAATGTCCTCGAATGGTCTTTAGTTTCCATGGCCAAGCAACAACAGGGAAAACCTAGTGTCTTTGTCTCAATTTCAGTCTGAGAGCATGCTTAACAAGCCACAATCAATGTTCCAATCAAGCACTTCATAGAAAGCAGAGATGCAACTACAGAACAAAATTCTCTAGAATGATGTCCTCCCCCCTCTTCTATGTCAATTTTGATATATGTATAACAGGGTAGTAAATATTTTAGGCACTTTCTATCGATATTTTACGTATGATTTTGAACTGATCTTACCTTATGATAAGAGCTTCCATGCTTTCTAAGCTATATTGGACAACCCTTCAATTTTTCTATGTAATCACCTGATCATAACTTTTTTGCATGTACTACTGAAAAAAAGTTGACATTCTTTTTATAATACAAATCCTCTAATTTCAATTATGTATATATATGACTTTTAATATAGTTTTTTATTAATAACTTATTAAATTTGGTATTCAGATTCAACCAACCTTAACCTTAAAAAAAAAATAGTTAAAAAATTAAAATATATATATATTATTATTTATTACATTAAAAAATGAAGATACACTCTACAACATAGTAGTATGGAGATCTTGGTTCAATCTTATTGAGAGTTCTATGTCGCCCCAATTAGGAATGATATCTTGCTACATCATATTTACCTGGAGTAGCCTCAAAATTTATTAAAAAAACTTAGAAGTATCATTCACATATAAAACACAATTTAGTGTTAATAGTGTTAATAACAATATATATATATATATATATATATATATATATATATATACAGGGTTTGTGTTTTTATGCAATGGGGACCTGCATTTAGTTTTTCGAGGTTGAATATTTAATGCGAACCTTTCACACAATTATGCCAAGTCAGCGTCCTTCCTTTGGCCTTTAATTTCATTTTAAGCCTGGTGTCGTTTCCTTTTCTCCGGTCCCTATTCTCATCTATCCTTTGACAGTTTGTGGCCAGGTGAGGGGTTTCTGTTGGTTGTTTTACTGGGATCCTAAAAATGGAAGGCATCATCGTAAATATGGGACTAGATGAGGTAGGATATGGCGTCATCCTGTACCCTCAACGGGCCTTCCGCACCCAGATTTAGTGCTCTTCCCTCCTCTCTTGGGATTCTCTGGACAGGAAAGACGAATTTGTGGAGTTAATGTGTGAGGATCATGGGGAAAGATATCCTTGTCGATGTCAACCATCCTAGGGATGTCGCCCCCTCCTCTCCTTCTGCCCTTCTCCCCCCACAACTCTCTCCCTGCTCCCCATTCTCCCTACCTTTTCCCCCCTCCCTCCCCCTCTCCCTCTAGTTCTCGCGTGGAAGAAATTTTTGGAGGTAAACGTCGTTCTACAAAAATTAAACCCTCGAATCATTGTATCTAAGCCAGAAAAGGGTAGGTTAACCTAGTAGTTGGTCAGTATGTCGCTTTGGAAAAAATACATGCGTTGACTGACAAATCTCTAATCGGTATATTCTGTAGGAAATCGGTGGGTTCTCTTTCACTATTTGGTTCTGGCTTCCCTCCCCTGGCTATAAGCCCAAAGCTCACATAATCGCACGCGGTTGACTCGGTTTTATCTTCTGATCAGAGAAATATGCCACCTCCATCCTGGGAAAGAATTGGTGTTGGGGCCCATCTGGCATGGTTCTCCATTGTTGGACAGTCGATTTTGACCCAACATGAGCCCCCATCTCAATCGTTAAGATATGGGCCATTTTACCAGGGTTACCTCTAGTTTTTTGGAACAAATCTTCCCTAGAAGCTATCAACAACACGTTTGGTAGGTTTGTGTCTCTTGAACCCAATTGGCACTCTAAATTTGATAGACAATGGGCATGGATACTTTTGGAAGTCGACCTTAGCGAAAGTCTCATCAACGAATTGGAGTTGGTCCATGGAGAATTTAAATGGAACCAAAGGGTGGAATATTGGAAAATCCCTTTCGGTTGCTACGCTTGCCATGACATAGGTCACACCATCGCTCGATGCTCCCAGCCTAAGTCGCATGTGAAAAAAACACGCAAAGTGTGGGTCAAAAAATATTCTAGTGGAGCCGCTCTCCCCTCCAGTTCAAAGGTAGGCAAGGAGTCTTATCCAATGAAGCTCCTGGAAGAATTATCAGAGAAGGTAATCGAACCAACAAAGGCACCTTTCCCATGTGTGTGCTTATACCCTCCTTTTGTTCTTGTTACTTTCCTTCTACTATTGGTTGTGGAGCCTGATTATCTTCCCAATTCATATGCAGGTGAAAGAAACTATAGGATACACAATTTTTTTTATGCAATTTAAATATTGTAATTTGATAGTCAATCTGAATTGTTCATTATAAGGTCACAAATCTGACGATATAAGTTATGTCAGGGTTTTTTACCCTAGAAGGAAACCCTCTTTTATGTATGAGGGAATTGTATTGTGGCCATAGATTAATGTGAATATTGTATTCAGAGAGACGAGAATGTGAGAGTAAGAAGAGGAAGTTAGAATGGATGTGTTGTAGGTTGTATCCCTTCATTTGTTGAATAATAAAAAGGAAGGACTTGGAAATTTCTCTGGTGGACGTAGCCCGCATTGGGTGAACCAGATATATTTATGTCTCTGTTGTATCATGTATCTTCTGTGTTTTATTTCTGCATTTGTTTTATTTTATTTCTCCACGATCCTATTTTTCTAACATCCACGTTCTTCCCCTCCCCCTTCTCATGTTGTTGTCCCCTCTCCTGTTCGGCCTCCCTCTATGGCTTTGCCCCTTACTATCTCCCCTTGCCCTTTCGCGGTCCCTTCTGTTATCAGACTAATCGGTAGGTGCAGACACTAACAGATCTCCCTAGATCCACTTGGATCTAGAACAAAACAGGACATGACATTACTCTTTCCCTAAGTTTCGACCATTGAATAGCTAGTAGGAAGGAATAAGTAACATACCTTTATATCACTTCCTAGGGTCTCTGTTGCTCCCGCTTCGCTCCGGTGCTCTCGTGAGGTCAAGACCAAGACAACACAAACCAACCAAAGTGAAGATAGCAAGATATATTCTACAGTCAACTTATGTGTATAATCAAGGAATTACACAATAAAGTGAGAATAGCTTTATGGGAAAGGGACATGCCACTGTATCATATTAATTGAAAGTAAAGATTACAACCTGATCGCCTTGATGTCACAAGCTTCCTTTCAATGGCTCTCAGTTCCAACACACACACTTGCTCAATCTTTGCATGAAGAAGATCAAATCCTCTTGATAGACTTGCTAAAGTCTCCAAGTTGTTGTTCAAGCTAAGTCCTTCACACAATTCTTTCACCAATTCTCCAATGAATCTTGCTTAACCTTTTCCATAAGAATTCCCTCAATATATAGGAGAGAATGAGATAGTTACTTGGATAAGAATGATCCCAAAATATCATGGAATCCAGTACAAGGATAACCATTCGAATGCCAACCCATTCTTCTAGAAGATTCCCTTCTAGAAACATCGAGAATCCATTTTTTTCCATGTTTTAGGAAGAGTTCGCACCCTGTCTATTCAACACAGTGCGAGAAGTTTGCACCCTGGCTTAAAGTAGCCTGCGAGAATGGGTCATTCTCGCACCCAAATGTATTAGCAGCCTGTGAACCTTCTTCAAAAATGAGTTTTCTGGGAAGAGATGAAAGTAACTTTTCTCAGGAGAAAGTTCTTATGAAGAGCTTGAGTACACCATCATCAATACATCATCATGACGACCAAAATCATGGGTAGTAGAATGCCCCCCAAAGTATGA
This sequence comes from Picea engelmannii, assembly GCA_009831015.1. Lineage (NCBI taxonomy): Eukaryota > Viridiplantae > Streptophyta > Pinopsida > Pinales > Pinaceae > Picea > Picea engelmannii. The sequence goes on along the minus strand of ML783091.1, from coordinate 59,396 downwards.
GGTTGGAATTAGTGACAGCCGAAAGACTTTGTAAGTTGCATGTGTGTGTCGGAAACCAGGAGCACACCTAATCGGAAACCTGCAAACAATCAAGCATCTGCAGAATATCATATATACCAATTCTGAGGTAGGCATTCCCATACTCAAATTATAGACAGATGACATTTTAGACATAGGTCATGGCCACCAATCATACACTATGGATCCAAGCCGTCAAAATATAGCATAGCCACCAAGAATACATTGTGGATCTATGTGAGAAATTTCAAATAGAGACGACATAGCCACGAGACATACACAGTGGATCTATGTGTCGTAGATTATACATACTCCATCGCAACCTGGACAAAAGAGATGATATCCAAGGTCTTCAATCTCGTCGCCCAAAAGTACGAATCTAACCATGTGATTACATGTGTCGAAGTCGAACATAGTAGAAACCACTTGATTACCGGTCATTGATGAAACCGTTAACAAGTGCGAGGGAAATCACCATTGATGTCAATGACTCCCAAGGTACTCTAGTACAATCCATCGAGTGTGAATGAATGAGTTGAAGTTGAACGTTCGACGGAATCTTTCGATCAGAGGTCAATGATGTAAACCCACTATCGAAAGCGAGAAAACCTGCCATTGAGGCATGCAAGCTCCAAGGTACCAAAGAATTTCTAAGTCTTGATTCCGGATAATGAGTTGAAGTTGACGGAACAAAACTCGTCACAGGAGGGCCTTGATGTATCCCCCATCAAATGACACGAAATGAGTAACATATTTTGAAGGTGAAACAGAGTATGATGTAAATTGATCTGAACACAAGGAAGGCCGACACGAAGAGAATGGATAACTGCAGATGGCCGACTCAATATAGGTTTCAGATGGACTTCTCTTGAACATATGAATGACACGACCAACAATTTGGCAGCATTGACTCAAAGACGACACAGAAATGACCTTGTAGCAAATCGAATGAGAGACAAATGGATTTCCCAAACCAGCTTCAAATGATGAATAGGGGGTGTCATGTTCAAGAGTGACACTTACTGCCAATCAATACGAAGATGAAAACATATCCCTTTCCCAAATTTTCCCCCACCATTTCTGGCGAGTACCTTTTTATTTTTACGCAAGCTTGAGGAGGATAACATATGCTTGTTGATATAATCTTATCCTTCGGATAAGTCCTTCAGAGTATGTTTAATGAACCCTAAGAAGGAGTGGTTCGGTCCCATTACAGGTCTGTCGATGTTTGTTTAACGAGTCCAAAGATAGAAAACTCGAAGGTTTTTCATGATTATAGAGTTTGGAAAAACACTTAAAAGAGAACTCTCTCAGTTCCTTTTTCGTAAAACAGTCTGGATGAGACCGAAAAAGAGATAAATTATCGCTCACCAAACGCTTACTTCAGATACTTTATCGAGCGTGAAAATAGCAAGGTCGCTCGGCTATCTTTTCATGTTTAGAGAGTCTGAAAAGAGCTTAAAAAGGACTCCAGGGGGGTTCCTTTTTTTTATAACCTTGTTGAGCCCGAAAAAGTGATAAAAGTATGCTCGATCGCGTTCTCATGTATTTGCGAGCGCAAGAACAGACAAAGACCACGCTAGAGGTTTTATGAAAAAACCATAAAAAACAATCAAAACACGCGATGACAAAGAAAAATATGTCTGCATCCCTGTATAGGAACCTCGAAGTCATTAAGCCTGCAAAAGTTAAACTCAAAAGGACATTAGGGATTAGGGTTTAATAGATAAATAATCATAAAACTAAATGACATAGTAAAAGTAAATAAAAAGGAGTAAAAACTCTTTTTACCATATCATTTTTACCTTTCCACTATTTGAGCTTAAAAACCCCTCTTTTACCCTCGAAGTTCAGCATAAGATTGCAGGAGTTACGAGCGTCCATTCAGCGAGCCGTCAGCAACAGTGAGGTAGGCTCTTTGTTCTTTACTCTTTCATGGCTTAATTTTCCATTTCCATGGGTTAAAAATCCATTTTTGAATTGATTTAGTGAGCCCTACTTGTGCACTGCCATTCTCGCAAGTGGGCTACATGGGACCTGCGAGAATGGGGCATTCTCGCAGGTGAGCCCATAGCAGCCTGCGAGGTTCTCGCACTGTGCACAAAGGGCACCCGCGAGAACCGCAAAGCTCAAAAAAAATTTAAAAATTTACCCAATGAAAGAGAACCAAATCATGAAAAAAGTTGCTCATCTTCTTTTTGTGCTTCTTATGCAAACAATTGGTCATCAAAATGGTTCTTGAATGGCGCCAAAAGGGAGCATGAAGAAGACAATGCAATTGTCGGAAATCATCCACCTACTATTGCTACTTTGAAAAACTGTGGCCTCTTGAAAATACTTTTGTATCCCTGGCTTGAGGGCCCAAGTCAAGTTATTAGAGTACCTGGTGCGTATGTGGGATCCCGATCAACAGGTGTTTCATGTGGGGGTCCACACACTATCCTTAGATATTGAGGACATTTACTTTTTGACTGGACTGCCATGGCGGGGGTACTATGTGAGCCTGACTGGTAGCAGAGGTGGTGGGCTGCCCATGAGTGAGTACTGTCGTTTACACTGTGTTTCCGAGGCAGAGAGAAAGAAAGGAAAAGTAGTTATTTGGGGGGTACGAGATTTGACCCTCCGTACTATCCTATTCACCATAGCTCGGATGGCTGGGAGTTCTGCTCCTCACATGGTGTTACAGAGTTACTTCTAGTATGCTATTGAGTGTACTGAACCTCGAGTTTTCAACTGGGCAGATGCAATGCTTCGTAGCGTAAAAAGGCAGTTGACCAAATGCAGATGAGGCAACCTGAAGCAATTCGGGTATGGATCTTTGCTAGTGTCCTTCTTCCTTGAGAGGGTTCCATTACTGAGGCTGCAGGTTGAGTGGAATTTACCAGCTCCCAGGGATCCAAGGATGTTGAGATGGTGTCAGCTTATGGCCCGGCACGTAGCTGGTTCGATCATCAAGTATGATGATACTTTCTTTGACTGGCTTCAACCACAGATGTTGATGGTTGATGACTATCCGTATGCCGGGTTGGATTTCCGAGGAGATCTGGACTTAGTATTGCCAAAGGATGCTCAGTGGGGGGAACTTGGTAAGAAGTACACACATTTTCCTCTTTTTAAATGTTTTTTGTGAATTTTTATCATATTCAAATGTTTTTGTTTTATATGTGCATCCAAAGACTAAATACAAAATCGTTGTTGATGTCACGGATGTTGGACCTTACAGACCTCCTGGTACTTCTCCCATTCAGAGGCAAGGAGAGGTAGTGGCAGTGCCACAATATGCCGAGGATTATCAAGTAGTGGAACAAAATCTAGAGGGCCTGACCGCAGATATTCCAGACATGCCTCTTGAAGAGGTTTCACGACGCGATCAGCGTCATACTGTAGGAGTGTCAGGATCCATGAGTCAACTGCTCCGTAGGGTTGCTCGGGCAGTTGTGTGTTACCGTGAACGTCATCCTTGACGTCACTTTGTGGAAGCTATGAGCTTCAGATTTTGACATTTTCGTCTTCAGACAAACTTTTTGTAAAAACTCTTTTGATCGTTATATATACAGAGGGCTTCTACCGGTTTATCCTGTGTTGTGTGAATATTAATGTGATTGATTTATAAATGATTCAAATGTTTGTCTAAAACATAATTAGCCAATGCATATGTTAATGTATTTAGACATCTAGGAATATGTTGATATGCAATGTAATCAAAATAACGTTCCAAGAGGCAAATTCGCAAATACACCTGTAACAAAGTAGGACTTTGAATAAATTAGACATTACTTAATTGTAGTACTACAAGCTGCGGATCAAGTCACACAACCAAATGACGAATTCTGAGCAAAATAGCATCAACCAATAATTCAATAACGGAGCTATACTCTGCAATGTTGTTGGTCGCACGGCCGAGGCACACACCTCCTAGGGAGACAAGTTCGTTTGTGGGGGCGTAAATTGCCAGAGCAGTGGAAGCAAGGTTTTGAGTACTACAGCTAGTGCCATCAGCGAACCAATATAGGGTAGTGAAGACTCTGACATCTGGAAATCAAATACAACGTCACATAAGGGCAGAGACCAGATAACGACAAAAGCAAGCTATAGTAACACACAAGAAGTATGATACAATAAAAATACAAGTACTTGTGCACAGATGATTTTATGTATAGTACTTCTTCAAGTACAACCCATTCTTGGGTTCACTCAAAGGGATACCATCGTAATCTACTAACTCATAAGCTCCTTTTTCTAAAACTCGTCGAACAATATAAGGACCTCGCCACATGGCTTCAAATTTCCTAGCTCCTAACATATCTCGATCTTGTTCATAGAGAAGAACAAGATCACCTTCGGAGAAAATGCGATGCTTGACATGCTTGTCATATTAGGCCTTGACACGCTTTTTCTGAGCTTCTATGACTAGGGTGGCATTACGTCAAGTTTCGTCTAATCGCATAAGATACAGTAGACATTCTTCCTCAGCAGAAGAGTTGGGTAGGAGTTCAACAGCTAGTTTTAAAGAGGGTATCTCGCATTCAATCGGGAGAATGGCTTCCACACCATAGACTAACCGGAAAGGTGTAAACCCAGTAGCGGACTTGACGGATGTCCGGTATGCCCACAATACCGAAAACAACATTGTGTGCCAACTTGTTTTGTGAATCCCTATCATTCGTCGAAGCATAGTTATGAGAACTTTGCTAATCGCTTCGACTTATCCGTTGGCTTGTGGATAATAGGGCGTTGAGTTATCATGGCGAAGACCCAAATTTTCAGTAAGTTCGGACATCATAAAATTCCTAAAGTGGCTATTGTGATGACGATAGCTTGGGGAACACCAAAACGAGCTATGACGTGATTAAAAAGGAATAATGCTGCGGTCTTTCCAGTGTTGTCAAATGTCGGCATCGCCTCGGCCCATTTCGTAAAGTAATCAACGGATACAATGATGTAACCATGCCCCCCGGCCGAGTGAGGGTGACATGTCATGAAATTGATGCCCCATTTCGCAAAGGGACCAACTGAGACCACAGGGTGAAGAGGAGCAGGATGTGACCGAATCTTATTATTATAGGTCTGGCAAGCATGGCATTTTTTAACAGCGGTAATGCAGTCGTTAAATAAAGAAGGCCAAAAATACCCTGCTCGTAAGATCTTCTGGGCAGTAGCATACCCAGACATATGACCACCATAGGCTCCAGAATGGAAGTCATTCAGAGCTTTCTCGGCTTCGTCAAATGTTAGACAACATCGAAAAACAGAGTCAATCCCCCAACGATAAAGAGTATCCCCGAGGATAATGTATTGACAAGCTTGATAGCGTATGCGACGTCGATCAGTACTAGACAAAGTTGGCCGGAAAGTCTGGGTTTGAAGATATATAATGATATCCCCATACCAAAGATCATCAGTGCTAATAAGAAAAAGAGATTCATTGGGTAATGAATCAGCTGCTACATTTTCCATTGCAGAATGGGGAAAGTCGCATATCAACTCAGCAAAAACTAAGGACTTCTTGGACTTGGCGCGTTAGAATTCCAAGTCAAACTCCTGGAGTATCACAATCCATTTGGAGTACTTGCCCCCGAGCAATTGACGTGTCAAAATATGTTGCATAGGGTTGCAATGAGAAATCACCTTAGTATTTCGTGAGAGGATATAATGCCGGAAGCATTGGATGGCTTGGACGACAGCCAAGGCCAGTTTCTCGACATGTTGATACTTAATTTCAGTCGGCGTGAGACTTCGACTCAAGTAGTAAATAACATGTTCATCGCGAGCATCATCCTCTTCGACGAGAACCATGCCAATGGTGTAATCCAAGGCAGCAAGGTAAAGGAAATAATTGCGACTGTAATCGGGGGGAAATAGAAGCGGAGCTTGCGTGAGGGACAACTTCAAATCTTCAAAATCATTGTTGGCAACGGTATCCCAGACGAACTCTGAATCCTTTTTTAATAGCCGTGTAAATCCACGAGTTATCTTGGCATAATTTGGGATAAAACGACGAAGAAAGTTTGCTTTCCCCTGCAAACTTTGTAACCGATGAAGTGTAGAAGGAGGAGGGAGATTAAGAATCACCTCAACCTTTAAAGGATCCACCCGAATCCCTTTACGCGAAACGATAAAACCTAGAAGACGGTCGGATTCCACACAGAAAACACACTTATGAGGATTCAAACGTATACGGTAGAACCGACAGCGAACGAAAATGGCTCGGAGGTGGGTTGGGTGATCGACTCTGCGCATTGAATGAGCGGGTAAATCGTCCAAATAGGATTGAACGATGTGCTTGATATCATGGAAATCATAAGACATAGCGCGTTGAAAAGTTGTGCCAATGTTCTTGAGACTGAAAGGAAGTTTTCGATAGGCAAAAGTACCCCAAGGACAAATAAAAGCAGTCTTATGTTGATCCTCGGGAACAATTTTGATTTGATTATAGCCAGAGAAACCATCCATGAGAGAGAAGATTTCACTTCCGGCGCAGTCATCGACAATCTGATCGACGAAAGGGGTAGGAAAGTTGTCTTTTGGACAAGCTTTGTTGATATCCCTATAATCAACACATACACAAATCGTACCTTGTTTCTTGTCAATCGGGACAAGATTGGAAACCCAGTCTATGAGAGCCACTGGATAAATAAAGTTGGCTTTCAGAAGTTTCTCGACTTTGAGCTTTATAGCAGCCGCTTTACGTGGGTGAACTGGACAAAGGCATTGTCGGACGGGTTTAGCGTCGGGGTATGTCTTGATCTCATGTACCACAATCTCAGGGTCGATACCCGACATTTCTTCGTAGCTCCAGGCGAAGATGTCACGAAACTCTTTGAAAAGGGACGTATAGGTGACTATTTCGTCAAGGGAACACGAAGCTCCAATATGGACATTTTCGACGATTCCAAGCTTAACAAATATATCAAGGGGAATAGTGGGCGAGATATTGCTTAAGTTCCCTTCGGAAAACACATCATGTGCGGACTCGGGAATGGTTGAGATGAAGACAACGGTCGACGGGGTTGAAATCCATAGGTAGTTCTCAAGAGTATGTTGCTCCAGAAAGAGGATGGAATAATGATGCTCATCATCCCAAGGGGTGTCCTCCATGACATACATGATCATCTCGTCTGTGGGAAAAATGACATGGAAAGGATCGGGGGACAACTCATCAAGAGAGGGGGTAGAAGGTGTTGCCGATTGAATGGCCTGATAGGTGGACTCAACTGGACTTAACAACATTTCGTCGTCGAAACGAAGATGATCTCCAGGGTCAAGGACTATCCAAGGGTCGTGAGATGCAGGAAGTTGTCGAGGCGAAGTGGAGATCATGTTGATATAAGCAATAGATGAGCGTGGAACATCGGCCAGTGGAACAGGAAAAGTACCCATCAACGAAGAGTCTTTTAAAAGGCCTACACCGACGTTCTCATAACCCGGTGGGGTTTTAGCAATAAACGGTACATTGCTAGTATGGGTATCAGAATTAAAGAAGGCAAGTTGATCAACAGTGACAACCTTTCCTTGATGAGGGAAACGTACTACACAGAAAAGGGTTGACACCACTGCGCGCATGGAATCGATCCAGCTGCGGCCAAGCAGAAGATTATAATCAAGGGGAGCATCAAAGACTTCCACTTCGACTTGGACCGTTTTGCCTTCTAACGTGATGGGCAACGAAGGAAGGACACCGTAGGGGTTAAAACTGGAGCCATTGAAGGCTTTAAGAGTGTTCTGGGATTCATTCAAAGAAGGAGAGCCAATGGATTTCCAGCAAGCAAGAGACATGACACACGTCCAGGCACCCTCGTCGATGATGGTTCGAAAAATGTTTTTGTCAGAGACAACCACTTGGATCTGGGACGCAAGTTGAGGGGGTAACCTTGGAATGTAATCTTCCAAGTCAAAGATTATTAAATTCGTATCTGTCGGGTCAATTCCACCGATAGCTTTCAACAGTGCCTTCCGTTGTGCGGGACAAGTTTGAAGGACTTCAAGGGATAACATCGTAGAAGGTGCTTGGGCAAGATCTTCAACAATGTTGTAGTTCTGGGCCGCACGAGCATGAGGATTGAAAGCTGATTTCCGAACGATGCCCTTTGGGGGGGGTCTCAGAACTGTGTCGAGGCTCGGTCGTTTGAGATGAAGAGGACCATTGGTAGGTGGAATCACCAGAGAGGGTTGTGTCGAGGAAGGGGGAAAATCATCAACCGTCTCCTTAGAGGGAGAATAATCTTTGGCTCGAGTAGTAAGTGCAATGTTGTTCTTCTTAGAATCACCAGTACACATCAAAACATATGATGTATTAGAAGAAGAGGGTTGGTCGTGGATGACCAACTGAGCCTGTTGTTGAGACAGGAAGGGTTGGGACAAAATGGCCGGTGCAGGTGGTTTTGGAGCTCCTTGAAGGAACTTAGTAACCTCGGCATGTCGTGGACAATCCTTCGTGTAGTGATCATCACCACAGATAAGACAAGGGTATTGTGGTTTGCACTTATCTCGTTCGTCAACAGGGGTAGTTTTGGTTTGCTCTGCTTGAGGAGTATTTTTTTCCCTCCTTATTCTTACCTCTCCCCTTTTTAGACTTGTTTTTACCGGCTGGGGTAGATTGGACTGCATTTACCTCTGAAGTCTTGCCGGTGGGAGGGGCAGGAGACGGAGCATTTTGAACATTAGAAGAAACAGATTTAGGGTTTGTGCTTGAGGCGGAATGTGGTTGGGCCTGGGAAGAACCAATCACATCGTCAGCTGCATGCGAGGCAGCTAGAGTAGTTGAAGTGCTGGAAGTATTAGGACGAGGTAAGTCAGGTAGTAAATCGTAAATGGTTCTCATTTGTGAGTAAACGAGGTCAAGATATTGAGCATGACTTATAGCCTTCTCTTCCGTGACTATGCCACCCATGGCAATGTACTTACCAATTTTGTTCACAAATGATTTTGTGAACCACTCTGCCAGCAACTGATTGGGGAGCTCAAGTTTAATGAGACGTCGTCTCATCCGCCACTCATGGATGTGATCAGATATATGAGTGCCTTTGTTTTGTTTGAAGGAAGTCAAAATCTCGGTCCCGATGTCATAACAGATCGGTAACTGGTAATGCATAAGGAAAGCCATAGCTAGGGTGTTGAAGTCAGAGAAGAAACTGCATGGTAATTCGATATACCACTTCGCAGTAGAACCTGTGAGGGTTCATTGAAAAAGACGTAAATGAATAAAGTCGTCCATCAACGAGTTGGACGAGCACCATAGGTGAAAAGTCATAACGTGATTGTTTGGGTCCTCTCCCGCTTTGCCGTCGAATTTAGGAATGTCCGATGGAAGCTTGGCTAGTATAACAGGCCAGTGGGGAGAGTGACAAATAAGATCATTTAAAATCTTTGACAAATCTGGAAGATCCAAAGTGGTAAGAAAGGGTAACTGTCGATTCACCTGCGGGTACTGTTTGAGCAAACCAGTAGGACCATAAGCAGTCTACATATAATGTGAAGACCCAGGCATATTTGGTGGTGGTTGGAGAAAATAGTAGCTCACAGGAGTATGCCCTGGAATAGGGGCTTGAGTTTGAGCATTCGCCCCCCAAATGGGATTGAACGAATCGGGATATGGTTGGCTCATACTAGGGGGCGTTACGGACGCAGCTGGAAACTGCTGCCCCCCAATCGTTTGAGGAGGATTTTGTATCAACTGATTCCAATACTCGGCCAAGGATGGAGGAATGTGTTGCCCATAAGGTGGGGTTGGTCCTCCCATCGAAGGTGGTGTTCCAATTGGGGGTTGTGTTCCAAAAGGAATTTGCCCACGGAGAGGGGGTTGAGTCAGACCACCTTGGTGAAATTGTCCACCAACCGGAATCTGGTAATTTGGAGTGAATGACGGAAAAGTGCCACTAGGATTGCCAATAGAAGACGATGGAGGTCCTCCAAAAGGAAATTGAGGGAGTGTTGGAATAAAACCGGGAAGAGAGTGCCCAAAAGAAGAAGGACCACTAGGAGAGTCGGATGGAGTTTGCACAGGAGTAGGAATAGAAGCATTCAACTCATGGTATCCAAGTGGTAGTGTCGGAGTGACATTGGGCGTGCGCGGTGTGTTGATGGGAGCAAGATTAACTGCACTAAACCCGATCGGAACACTCGTAGTATCTGTGAGATGGGCCATTTTGGCAGGGACGGTAAAGTGATAAGCAGTAGTCAACGGTATTGTCTCTGGACTAGAGATTTCGGAGATCATAGGTGGGTTGATTTCATAAATCATAGGTGAACCTGGACCAAAAAGGTCGCGTCGGAAAACACCTGTAGACCAAAAAAGATCTTGGCCTTCTATGCCTCGAAAGGGTCCAACTGGTGATCCAGAAGATGTAACAAATAATTCTCCGGAAGAATTCAATCGCATAAACGGTCGCTCAGAATCAGGGTGAAGTCGAAATTCCTCTCGAGTATTAGTAATTTGGAAATGCTCTAGAGAGTCAGTTCATTCCACTTGTGGTGTGGTGACGACTGTGACTTCACTTTGCCGAGGAGAGCCCTCAGGTGTACTTGTAGGCAAGGGTTCAGAACCTTCCAGATGCTCTGGAGATAAACCCTGCATTCTATGTGAACGACGTGGAGAGCTATTGTAAATGAGTGACAAACTTCAGGAAGAAAATCCTATGGTCAACTTCGAGAAACAAACATCACACCCTAGTAAACAAAATCTAAGAAACAACACCAAGCAAACAAGACCTTCTAGTTTCGAAGCCACTAGTTGGTGATGAAATCCAACGTCGCAACAACGAGATGAGAAGGGGTTGGGCTAGGGTGGAAAA
>ML783091.1:34784-47118 GCA_009831015.1 Picea engelmannii | reverse complement strand
AAAAAAAAAAAAAAAAAAAGCAAACCAATTTAGTCTTTTCAAGTGCATAAGAAAAGTAATCTTTCAAACAATAAACAAATGATAAAGACAAATAAAGCTCAACTTTCAACCGATCATCGGTCCTTAACCAATCAAACACACTCAGATTCCGAAATCAGAGAGTATGGTTTTGCCAAGAAAAGTCAAGAAACAAAAGTCAAGACAAAAGTGACAAGAAGAGCCTTTGAAATCCTAAGACTGTTCAGGCACGAAAATGAAGACAAGAAAGACATCAATCAATGGTCCAAGAAACCCTTATGAGGCACCTAGACTGATCTGGGCAGTTGAAGATGCCAAAACTCAAATCCAATATTTTGAAAAAATGAGTTCACAGGCTGGCAATACTACACAGTACGAGAATTAGGGATTCTCGCAGGTGGCCCTTGAGCAGAGTGCGAGAACCTCGCACTTAACCTAAAGTCAGAGTGCGAACTCTATAGATTCTCGCAGGCTACAATGAAGTGCAGTGCGAGAACCTCTTAAACTAGTCAAATTTTTGGAAAATGAAACAAAATTTAAAAAGGCCTCTAGACCTAGAGGGTCTATCAGGATATCCTGAAGACTCAGAGATTGATAGGAAAGGAGAAAAGTAAAACAAGAGAAAATGGCCACAGAAAAAACACCAAAAGCCACAAAGAAAATGGGATGATCCCCAACGGAGTCGCCAATTTTGTTATCGGACTAATCGGTAGGTGCAGACACTAACAGATCTCCCTAGATCCACCTGGATCTAGAACAAAACAGGACAAGACATGACTCTTTCCCTAAGTTTCGACCATTGAATAGCTAGTAGGAAGGAATAAGTAACATACCTTTATATCGCTTCCTAGGGTCTCTGTTGCTCCCACTTCGCTCTGGTGCTCTCGTGAGGTCAAGAACAAGACAACACAAACCAACCAAAGTGAAGATAGAAAGATATATTCTACAGTCAACTTATGTTTATGATCAAGGAATTACACAATAAAGTGAGAATAGATTTATGGGAAAGGGACACGCCACTGTATCATATTAATTGAAAGTAAAGATTACAACCTGATCGCCTTGATGTCGCAAGCTTCCTTTCGATGGCTCTCGGTTCCAACACACACACTTGCTCAATCTTTGCATGAAGAAGATCAAATCCTCTTGATAAACTTGCTAGAATCTCCAAGCTGTTGTTCAAGCCAAGTCCTTCACACAATTCTTTTACCAATTCTCAAATGAATCTTGCTTAACCTTTTCCATAAGAATTCCCTCAATATATAGGAGAGAATGAGATAGTTACTTGGATAGGAATGATCCCAAAATATCAGGGAATCCAGTACAAGGATAACCATTCAAATGCCAACCCATTCTTCTAGAAGATTCCCTTCTAGAAACATCGAGAATCCATCTTTTTTCATGTTTTAGGAAGAGTTCGCACCCTGGCTATTCAACACAGTGTGAGAAGTTCGCACTCTGGCTTAAAGCAGCCTGTGAGAATGGGTCATTCTCGCACCCAAATGTATTAGCAGCTTGCGAACCTTCTTCAAAAATGAGTTTTCTGAGAAGAGATGAAAGTAACTTTTCTCAGGAGAAAGTTCTTATGAAGAGCCTAAGTACACCATCATCAATACATCATCATGACGACCAAAATCATGGGTAACACCTTCCCCTATTGTGAGTTCCCTCTCCTCTTCCCATTCCCTCTCCCCCCCTAAAACTTCTTCTCCCTCTCCTATCTGTGGATTAGAGAACTCAGATGGCTTGTCTAAAGCTTATTTGGCCTCCCCCTGGTCCCCTTCTCATTTTAAACTTGGGTACACCCTTTTCCCCTACAATCCCAAGACTACTGAGTCCCAAGCTTTTGAAACCCTAGTCTATAGTGTCACAAAGACCCAAAACTAGTTCAATAGAGTCCCAAACGGTCCTTTACAGGATTACAATGGAAAATAAAGTCCAACAAAAAATTAAATTCAACTCAGTTGTAGTATACCTAGGGAGGTACCAAATGGGAATGTGGTTATGTATTATTGGTGGAATTCATTCAATACATGAGAATGTGGAATTCATCCAATGTAAGGTGGACTAGGTCCACTATATTAAATAAGGCCCATTATGGTAGTTAGATATAATAAATGTGAGAAGACTCTCTAGAAGATTCCTAGGAGATAGAGAGAGCTATATAAAGAATGTAAGCAATGTAATGAGGCATAATGAAGAATTTTGTGAATGTATCAAGCATTGCTTGAGGAGTGCATTCCTTCCTTAAGGAATAATATATGGTGTTACCCTACCTCAAGGGTTTTGACTATTTCTTATGTTCAATATTTTGGTGAATGGTTTGGTTTATTATTGTTGAGATTCTTGAGATTTATATTCAGATCTATTCAGGTACTTAACAATAGTTTTCGTTGTAGATATACAAATGTCCCTACTCTGTTGGAGAGAAGTTGACCCTTAGAGTATTCCTCAAGAATATAATGATTTTCATGTAAGAGTAAGGCATCTTTATACAATGCAGCAATAGCAAAGTTTAGAGTCTAAGGAATGTGGGAGAAACTAAGTTGATTGAACAAAGCAATGATAACATGGAGTTGAATGGATATAGACTATAGACCCAGATTACTAACTTGTGATTTCTCCTTCATCTAGTCTATTTCAAACTTTGAATCCTCATACACCTAAAGAACTGGCACATCCCTGTCCACCACTAGTTTGAGAAGAGCAAACAAAGCATTGAATTCACCCAAATTATTGGTTCCTTGTGCCACGTTAGCTTTGCCTTGAACAGAATGAGAGTCTAAGCAATATAGAATAAATCCAAAACTATATGTTATGCTTGGTTCTTGACAGTCCCCATCGAAGAATGCCTAAGCAATAGATTTATTAATCTCCATTTCAGTTATCATAGTGGGATGATCCTAATTCTGATCAATTTTATAGCTAGGGAGGAGAGCCAAAGCTTGTTCTGGTACCTTGAATGTAGGATGACATTTGTCCTAAAAAATACTGTCATTTCTGGCAAGCCAAACCCCCCCACAAGAAAAGTATTGGAAGCACCCTAAATTCCTTTAGGGATGGTTGGTTAAAATACTCACTAAAGCAATCTGAAATTATACCCTTGTCCCATAAATGATTAAGGCCCAATTGTCTTTCAATTTCTATCTAGACTTGTCGGGAGAAGGAACAATCCATAAATATATGAGCATTGGTTTCGTCATTCCTCTTACACAAATAAGAGAGTCCTAGACCCTATTTATTTCGAAATTGCATCCTATCCCAAGTCAAAACTTTCAATTTTAGCACAATCTAGAAGAACAAGATACCTTTCAATGATCCCCTTAACTCCCAAAGTTTATTGTACAACAGAAATTTGTATTATCTCTTAATTCCCGCATTGCTAAATATTCAAGCTTCATCGAATACTAACCATCAGCTTTGTTGAATGACCAAACAATTTCATCCTCTAATTCATATAAGTAGATATGAACCTTGTCCAATTCAGAGGTATAAAGAGTTCATTGATCATGCCATATTGCATCAATCCCTAGATCCACGACAAAAAGCCACCCCTGATTCCATATTGTCGTACTAACAATATCCCCGACCCTATTGAGTGTACATCAACCTAGTTCCTGGAGCTGGGCCACAAGACCTTCATGGAGGAAAATATTATCTCCACATCCAATAATAATATCCATCCTTATCCTTACATGTGTACCTGTTCCAACCTTCCATGCTAGATAGTTTCCTATGATGGTAAAAGTGAGTGGGAGTGCATGGCTATGACTAGGTACATAATGTTAAAGAGCACAATAAACAACATTGATGACAAGAGGTTTCCTAAGATTACTTTAAACTCTAGTCAAAACCACCTGCTGCTCAATTATAGGTGGCATAAAGATGCCAAGTCTTGGCTAAATCATTGGTGAATAAAGGAAGAGGTCACTCTTCAAAATAAGATAATATTCAAAATATTATTACACTTAAATTTAAGGAGAAATTGTGGTGAGATAAAGAATTAAAGGATAAAATAAAATTAAGATACTATAAGGAGGTGATAAACCCTATTTTGGAAGATAAAAAATATCTCTTTTTTTACCAACTTAAAGAAGAAAATCAACATTGATAATTAATAATAATAAACTCTCACGAGCTCCACCGTGAAACAGGGCGTTAGACAATTCCTAAAACGTCGTGGATCGAAATAATTTGGCATCTTTGTGACACTAGGAGGGTAGAGGATGAAAAACACTTTCTCTTATATTGTCATGCATACACCCACATTAGGTCACAATTTCAAAATAATTGTTATAATAACAACCTTCCTAACCTTTACTCATCAAAACTATAATGATCAAGAAGGCTTCTCTTAAATCTTTTCGAGCACAAAAATAAAATTGTAAACTAGTCTCATTGGACGTTAATATCATCATTATTTTTTAAATAAATTAAAAATATTATTTTAATAAAATTAAAAGTATATATTTATGTAATCGTTTATGTATATAATTATTTTTTTAAAGGAAAATTTCACGAGACATAAAATTAGTTAAATGTTTAGCAACACCAATTCAATTTTACAATATTTATTTGTAATATTAACGACTTTCCAAATCAAAAGAGAGTTAGGAAAATTATATCCAATCTTTTTTATTATAATGTTAAAATGTTAAAGCAAATCAATTAATGTTCAATACATTAAATTTGGTCTCCAAATTATTGTAAAATTCAAATTTTTACACAAAAAGTGACATATCTTCAAGGTTGGATCTTGAAATCTTGGTTACCAGTGATAAAACAAGAAGCCTTCATCTACCCTTGTGCAAAGCGTTTCTTGATTGTTGAGTTTGATTATGTTGATGACATGGATCTAATTCTTAACTCGGGCTATGGCTTTGGGGAAATTATCCTCTGTGCATGAAGCCTTGGTATCCTTCTTTCAATCCTTTGATTGATACTCTTTCTTCAACCCCCATTTGGGTGAGACTCCCAAATCTACCCTTACATTTTTGTGGTTTGTCCTCTTTTCAAGTCATTGGTTCAATGCTCGACAAGTTTCATTTTGTTAGTTGGTAAATTGAGAGGCATAACATTTCAACATATGCCAAAATATGCATGGAAATGGACTTCGACAAAGGGTTTCCAATAGAAGTTAATTTGTCAGGAAAAAACTATTCTTGGTCTCAGAAGTTTGATTATGAGAGAGTTACCCTACAATATAGAGCTTGTTTTGAAACAAGACATATTGAAACACAATGCTCCAAAGGACCTAAGAAGAATATGAAGAATCATCGCAAATCAACTTGTTGGATTGGTTCTCTAAAATATCACTAGTTAGTCTTGCAACCTTTGCAAACAGATCCTCAAATCCAACAGACTTTGATTACTTTAGAAAAGAAACAAGAAATGGAAATGCAAAAATTGGAGGAAAAGGAACAACAAGAAATGGTAACTCGAAAACCGAAGAGAGATGACCATGTCTCTCTTGATTCAGGTTAGGATTCATAGAGTCAATTAAGTCCACAACTGGCGACAGGTTGGGAAGATCGGGTCGAAGAAGATGAGGCATTAAAATAAGCAGAATCATTATATAAAAACAAATGTGGACTGATAGGAGCAACACAGACTCTATCAAATGCAAAGGAAATATGGAGGAAAGTAGGAAAGAATAAGATATCTCCATCAACAACTCAACCAATGATGACATGAAGTCTAGCCCACAATCTAGTGTACATGAAATTAAACACATAACAAGAAGCAATTTTTTAATAATGTTTTTTAAAGTCATATGTATTATTAATATTTTCTATGGGCAATGTACCTGCACTATCCATACTTTTGTAGCAACAATAAGTTTAAAAAGTATTTGTTCGAAGCAGAAGATAGAGGAATATTGCCTGTGGTCCTGGCATAAATTTTTTGAAACATCATGTCAAATCTCTTTGTAATTGAGTACCATTTTTTACCACCACTCCTGCAGCCACCGTTTCCTTTGACTCCCTCCCCATTCCATTGTACCATGGTAAAACTCTTATCCCACCTTCTTCCAACTTTGGAGACTTACCTTCAACTTGGGGAGTGAGAAAGACACCTAAGACGGATCCCACATGGTCCAAAGGGCTGGGCTTAGAGCTATTGCCACTCAAAACCCACAGTGCACAAAAAAAGGTAGTCACAGAGGCATCGAGTTCGGCCTCTCTAGCTACTGATTTGAATTTAGGGGCACTTAGAGGATTAAAATCCCTAGCATCGACCAAGTCATGATCCTACTCTCTCTCAATATTAGAGGGGTAGGAGGACCCCTAAAACTTGCCTCCATGCGATGACTCCTAGACAAGACTCGATCGACTGTTATTTTTCTCCAAGAAACACTTATGGATGTTGCAGCTACTAGAATTTTTCTTTACTCTCTCCGACCTGATTGGATGGTATGTGCGGCTAGCTCGGTAGGAAACTCGAGTGGACTCCTAGCTGCTTGGGATCCAAATTTTTTTTATTTTTCTCCGGTGCTAAGCCCTGGTGGGATTCTACTTTCTGGTACCTGTTTTGAACTAAATTCTAACCTGACCTTGCTCAATACTTATGGTCCTTGTCTCGAACATAGATCTTTCTGGGAGAGGCTTGACCTCTTAGGCCTCCTGGCTATAAAAGACCTCATTATAGTGGGAGAGCTAAACTTGAAACTTAGCACTAAGGAGATATGGGGAGATAGGGAAAAGTTGGACCCACTCGCGGACTACTTCAAACTACTCTTCTCGAAAAATGCTTTAGTGGATCTAGAACCGCCAGAACTTTTTCCTACCTAGTGAAATGGGAGATCGAGTTCATCTAGTATTGAAAAGTGTCTTGACCGGTTCTTGGTGGCCGAATATTTGATTACACCCACTCGCATGATTCGGGCCTGGATAGATCCTCCTTTCCTCTTTGATCATGTCCCCATCTGCCTACAGATTGGAGAAGGAGGACCATGGACAAAATGTCCCTTCAAGTTCAATCTGACCTGGCTGTTGGAGTCTGCTTTTGACCAGATAGTTCGTTCGGTTTGGTTTGACTCTTCTCTCACGATTCCTGGGGACGCACAGGGTAACATGGTGAGGAAACTCAACAGCTTGAAAGAAAAGTCTATCATCTGTCTCAAGAGGAAAAAATCTTTAGACTCATCTAAGCTGAACAGAATTGAACACCAATTGGAAAATTTACACAGACAAAAGGCTTGGGATGACTAGCAAGGTGACTTCGAAGCTACATTGCATCGTTTAGAGGAACCCGCAATATTATTCTACATGAGGAAGAGGATAGATGGTGCCTGAAAAGCAGAGCACTATGGCTTACTAGTGGAGATAGTAACACCTGCTACTTCCATCATTTTTCCAGTCACCGCAGGAATAAAAAACTCATATGGGATATTGAGGAAGAGGATCGGAGTATTCTACATAAGACAGAAGACATCAAGCAAGCGGCTTTCAATCACTACAAATCTTTTTACCAAGAAGCAAATGAAACCAACCTAAATGATCAGATAGAAACAGCCCGACTATTTCTACAAATGGTTACAGATGAGGAGGCAAGAGCACTGGAATCTCCCTGCACAAAGGAGGAAATCCTCGAGGTGATTAAAGGCTTTACTAAAGAAAAAATCCTTGGTTTTGATGGGTGGATGGTGGAACTTTACCTCCACTATTTTGATTTAATGGGTCAAGACCTGCTGGATGCAATTAAGGATTTGAGGACTAGAGGGATTGTCAATAAGCAACTAAATAATACTTTTATTGTCTTGATTCCAAAACAAAATCTTCCCCGACAGTTTTTGGACAACCGACCCATCTCACTATGTAATCTTTTCTATAAGATTATTACCAAGATCATTGTCAGGGAAATTTGGCCCATACTTTCCCGGGCACTGTCAGAGGAACAACTTGGTTTTCTGAAGGGGAGACAAATCCTCAATGTTATTGGAACTGCACAGGAATGCATACACAGTATTAAGACAAAAAAATTACAAGACATCCTCCTAAAAATGGACCTCAAAAAGGCCTTTGACTGTATAAACTGGAATTTTTTACACCTCATCCTTCTACAATGTGGATTTGGGGTCGTCACTACTAATTGGGTGATGGGTTGCATAACCTCGGCCACCTTTGTTGTTTTGATCAACGACGAGGCTACTAAATTTTTCCACTATGAAAGAGGGCTTCGATAGGGTTGCCCCTCTCACCCCTTCTTTTCATCCTGGTCTTAGAAACCCTTAGTATCTTGTTAAAAAAAATTCTATCGGATGGAAAACTTTCAAGGATCAGAGTTTCAAGATTGACTCAGATACTGCATCTTCTCTTTGTAGATGACGTGATCATCATGACATTGGCCTCCATGTCTGAATGGATAGAGATTTACAATATGCTTAACACTTTATGTTCTGTTACAAGTCTGAAGATCAATTATTAGAAGTCAACCTTCTTGGCTTCAGGAGCTCAGGACGAATTCCTGACGGAACTAAAGACACTATTTGGCATCGACATTCAAGATCTCGCAGATGGTTTATGCTACCTTGGATACCAAATTAAACCTACAAGCTACATTGCAAGGGATTGGAGATGGTTAATTGAAAAATTCGAATTTAGAATCCTACACTGGTGTAATAGATGCTTAACTCTGGGTGGAAGATACATCTTAATCAAGGTTGTTTTGATAAGCCTCCCGGTATACTGGATGGCCCTGGCACACATCCCTCTTTCAGTGTTAAAGAAGATTCGACAGTTGATTTTCGCCTTCCTCTGGAATGGCAGCAAGCAGAACATAGGCTACCATCTCTGTAGGTGGGAGATGGTCTCAAAACCAAAATCATTGGGAGGTTGGGGCTTGAGGAATTTAC
Source organism: Picea engelmannii (assembly GCA_009831015.1). Taxonomy (NCBI): domain Eukaryota; kingdom Viridiplantae; phylum Streptophyta; class Pinopsida; order Pinales; family Pinaceae; genus Picea; species Picea engelmannii. The sequence goes on along the minus strand of ML783091.1, from coordinate 38,246 downwards.
ACTTTTTCTACAAAGCACTCTCGACGAATATGCTCTAGAGAATTCTGATGGTTCCAGGAATTTGGAGCAAAGTTATAAATGATAAATACATCACCCACCAGTCAGTCCATTCCTGCCTCAGATCAGCATCGCCATTTCCACTGAGGGGCTCACAAACTTGGAAGCACCTTTTGAAGTCGCTCCTGATTCTACTACACTAGATAGCGTGGCTACCTGGCTTTGGATCCTCGATAGAAATTGGCAGGGACTCTATCCTTGGCATGGGTAATAAAGCCCTGCTAACAACTCGTCTTCTAGAACGCTTGCACAGAAAAGGTATACACTTTCGGTTTCATATAAACCTTCCACCTAGCCTTGGATTGTTAGGAGAAACCTAGTTATCAAGCTCCTCACTAGACGTGGACAGTGAGCTCGAGGCAGAATGGAACCATTACATACAGAATCTTATTGGAGTTGGTATCCATCTACAGGAGCAGCCGAACACCCTCATCTGGACGGGAGGGGACAAAATCAGAAAAATCTCAATTAAAAACGTATACCACGCGATTGCATAGGTGATCTGGAAAAACCACGATGAGACTTTGCGTACCCGTCTATGGAAATGGAATTGCCCCTTGAAAATCAAATTATTCATCTGGTTATTGACTGAGAACAAAATCCTTCCAAAGTCGAGGTTGGACGGGCCCCAATAGGTGCATTTTATGTAAGATGGACAACGAATCCACTTTACACCTCTTTATGAACTACAAATTCACCCGAGAAGTCTGGTTACATGTCACTACTGCATTAAATATATATGAAAACTAGACTGGAACGTAGGTGAAACATTACTTCAGCACATGGTGCTCTAGACACCAGAACTATCCTACGCTGCCAGCCACTCTATGCTGGAACATATGGTTGGCGAGGAATGCTGCCATTTTTGAAGATAAGTCTCCCTCGATCCACCTGGTGACCAAAAACATAGTAGCAGCGATAGACGTTCCTGTCACACAAGCAAAGGATCCTCCTACCTGCAGATCTACTATAACTCTTCCATCTCACAAAGTCATCGCCTGGTTTGACGGAGCTGCACAACTAGGTGGAATTCTCTATGGGGCGGGGGGAAACATCCTCATAAACTCTCACACATCTATTTTTTGGACCCTTAATTGTGGACGAGGCACAAATACGAAGGCTGAACTGATGGGGGCGTGGGCATCCCTCATCCTGGCTCATAGACTGAACATCGATGAGATGCTACTACTGGGAGACTCCAAAGTCATTATTGACTGGATTAATGGCAAATTTGATCTCCAGGCGGCAGCACTAGAGTGTTGGAAAGAGAGAACACTAGAAGCTACAAGACTTGTTAAGAGTTTCTCTGTCTCACATATCTACAGAGAAGACAATAGAATCGCAGACATCTTGTCAAAATAGGCTTTATCCCTACCCCTCAGAATTTTAAGATTCTCCCGATGGGAGGATGGCAACGAGGGTCCTCAAATATTGCTCAATATCTGAAGCGAAAGACACAAGAAAGCTGATCTTCTTTAGTTTATGTTTCTACTAATATTGGTTGTAGTTTCTCCCTCAGAACTCCATGATAGAATGACTTTGGATGGATGTTTGTTATAATGTGAGCAGAAAGATGCCATTTTCATATGTCTCTGCTTTGACGGGAACGCTGAAATGTAAATTCATATATCCTTTTGAATATAAAGAGAATTTTTCCGTGGAAAAAATGTCTTGGACTGCATGAGTGATTAATGTAAAAACATAACACTTACATTTATTGCTATAATCCAGGAGGGACTAATAACCTCAAAATTTATTAAAAAAATTAAAAGTATAATTATACATATAATATAATTTAATTTAAATAGATTAAATGGGAAGAAAAATTGAAGCATAATATATTAGGCAAGTTGAAAAGAAACATCAAATAATAATAATAATTTTTCACCTTATAATTTAATATAGATTAAAAATAATTTTATATCAATTGTTTGAGGGGTGTTTCAATAGGGAAGAGGGGGTGACATGAGCGATGGACTATGTGGTCGCTCTCTTTTTTGTGGTCTGCGACTTTGGTTAACCCTAAAGGTCCATAGTCTCCCCTAACTTAGCGGTCAGGTTAAGCATGGTGGTTTGCATGGAGGTTCTCTGGCGGTTTCATTCCCGGTTTTTCTCAGTTCGGAGCTGTTGTTTCCACGGTAGTTTCCTCCATCGGGTTCTGGCTTGGAGTGGTGGATGTGGAGAGTCGGGAAGTCACCATGGAGAAGATGCCAGAACACGTAGCCACTAGAAGACAATAACCTAGCGTGGAAGGATCCTTGCGGAGGAGGAAAACTCTCTCAGTCAGGCTCTGCACCAAGCTCATGACGTAGATTTACCTACCCTCACTGGTAATTCGACCCCCTCCCTGTCACCTTAAAGGAATGTTTTTTATGATGGTTGCTTCGAGACTTTTTTAGAGTTCTTTACTTTTGGTCATATGGACCCAGAAGGAGGAATTCCTTCCTCTCCTAGCCCCCCGGATGACCTAGCCTTGGATTGGATCTCTCAGGAGGAAGGAGGGTTCATCCTCTCTTCGCCCCCTACTAGTCCAGAAAATGACAAGTGCAGGATTTTACCTTGTGTTTCAAAGGTCTACCCAGATACTGGCGAGGAACGAGGTAGCACAGCGTGCTTATGCACACGACTCACAGGTTTTCGGGAGGACCCAACCAAAACTAATTCCTCCAAGGGATTTATCTCAGCCCTCCTCGATGTTGAAGAGAAAAGAAGTTTTGTCCTGGATAGAGGGGGCTTCTTAGCGTTAACTCAAAGGTCTTCAGTCAGTCTGAGAGGTTCCTGGGAAAAAGGGAAAAACCAGTGCGAGGCAAAAACAGAAGAGGACAGGCTTAAAATCCAAAGGAAAAGCGGGGAATCTTGTGCTCGAGGAAGAGGTAGGTATGAACCTTGTCATTCAGTTAGCAAACCAAACCCTAGTCGAGAGGGCTAGTGCTAGATCCTTCGCGCACAAAACCATCATTGAGTGGGCACATTCAGCTTGGAAAGAGCATCTTGGATACGTCCCAAAGATCATTGAATTAAATAGGAACTGGTTCACCTTCAACTTTCTTCAACCAGATCATGCAAAATGGGTTCTGGGCAAAAATTGGAGTGTCAACAACTCCCCTCTTTTCTTAAAGCCATGGAACCCCCTTTTTTATGCCAGCAGAGAAAAATTAGACAAAATCCTAGTTTGGGTCCATCTCCCAACACTACCGCTACAGTTTGGACTTTGGACTACTTCAAATCCAATGGAAAATTCTTGGGGGAGTTCTTAGAAGCAGACTTATCATTTGAAGAGACAAAACAAAGGAAAGTAGCAAGGATTCTAGTCAATTTAAATGTTAGAGAAGGACTAGGAGAGGAAATTGATTTAAGTTGGGGAAGCTTTACTTATTCAAAAATTCTGGATTATGAAAACGTCTC
>ML783091.1:0-24271 GCA_009831015.1 Picea engelmannii | reverse complement strand
GAGTACCTTGGGAGTCATTGACATCAATGGTGATTTCCCTCGCACTTGTTAACGGTTTCATCAATGACCGGTAATCAAGTGGTTTCTACCATGTTCGACTTCGACACATGTAATCACATGGTTAGATTCGTACTTTTGGGCGATGAGATTGAAGACCCTGGATATCATCTCTTTTGTCCAGGTTGCGATGGAGTATGTATAATCTGCGACACATAGATCCACTGTGTATGTCTCGTGGCTATGTCATCTCTATTTGAAATTTCTCGCATAGATCCACAATGTATTCTTGGTGGCTATGCTATATTTTGACGGCTTGGATCCATAGTGTATGATTGGTGGCCATGACCTATGTCTACAATGTCATATGTCTATGATCTGAGTATGGGAATGCCTACCTCAGAATTGGTATATATGATATTCTGCAGATGCTTGATTGTTTGCAGGTTTTCGATTAGGTGTGCTCCTAGTTTCCAACACACACATGCAACTTACAAAGTCTTTCGGCTGTCACTAATTCCAACCTCATACTTTGGGGGGCATTCTGTTACCCATGATTTTGGTCGTCATGATGATGTATTGATGATGGTGTACTCAGGCTCTTCATAAGAACTTTCTTTTGAGAAAAGTTACTTTCATCTCTTCCCAGAAAACTCATTTTTGAAGAAGGTTCACAGGCTGCTAATACATTTGTGTGCGAGAATGACCCATTCTCGTAGGCTGCTTTAAGCCAGGGTGCAAACTTCTCGCACCGTGTTGAATAGCCAGGGTGCGAACTCTTCCTAAAACATGGAAAACAAATGGATTCTCGATGTTTCTAGAAGGGAATCTTCTAGAAGAATGGGTTGGCATTCGAATGGTTATCCTTGTATTGGATTCCCTGATATTTTGGGATCATTCTTATCCAAGTAACTATCTCATTCTCTCCTATATATTGAGGGAATTCTTATGGAAAAGGTTAAGCAAGATTCATTGGAGAATTGGTGAAAGAATTGTGTGAAGGACTTAGCTTGAACAACAACTTGGAGACTTTAGCAAGTCTATCAAGAGGATTTGATCTTCTTCATGCAAAGATTGAGCAAGTGTGTGTGTTGGAACTGAGAGCCATTGAAAGGAAGCTTGTGACATCAAGGCGATCAGGTTGTAATCTTTACTTTCAATTAATATGATACAGTGGCATGTCCCTTTCCCATAAAGCTATTCTCACTTTATTGTGTAATTCCTTGATTATACACATAAGTTGACTGTAGAATATATCTTGCTATCTTCACTTTGGTTGGTTTGTGTTGTCTTGGTCTTGACCTCACGAGAGCACCGGAGTGAAGCGGGAGCAACAGAGACCCTAGGAAGCGATATAAAGGTATGTTACTTATTCCTTCCTACTAGCTATTCAATGGTCGAAACTTAGGGAAAGAGTAATGTCCTGTCCTATTTTGTTCTAGATCCAAGTGGATCTAGGGAGATCTGTTAGTGTCTGCACCTACCGATTAGTTCGATAACAGAAGGGACCGTGAAAGGGCAAGGGGAGATAGTAAGGGGCAAAGACACAGAGGGAGGCCGAACAAGAGAGGGGACAACAACATGAGAAGGGGGAGGGGAAGAACGTGGATGTTAGAAAAATAGGATCGTGGAGAAATAAAATAAAACAAATGCAAAAATAAAACACAGAAGATACATGATACAACAGAGACATAAATATATCTGGTTCACCCAATGCGGGCTACGTCCACCAGAGAAATTGCAAAGTCCTTCCTTTTTATTATTCAACAAATGAAGGGATACAACCTACAACACATCCATTCTAACTTCCTCTTCTTACTCTCACATTCTCCTCTCTCTGAATACAATATTCACATTAATCTATGGCCACAATACAAATCCCTCATACGTAAAAGAGGGTTTCCTTCTAGGGTAAAAAACCCTGACATAACTTATACTGTCAGATTTGTGACCTTATAATGAACAATTCAGATTGACTATGAAATTACAATATTTAAATTGCATAAAAAAAATTGTGTATCCTATAGTTTCTTTCACCTGCATATGAATTGGGAAGATAATCAGGCTCCACAACCAATAGTAGAAGGAAAGTAACAAGAAAAAAATGAGGGTATAAGCACACACATGGGAAAGGCGACTTTGTTGGTTCGATTACCTTCTCTGATAATTCTTCCAGGAGCTTCATTGGATAAGACTCCTTGCCTACCTTTGAATTGGAGGGGAGAGCGGCTCCACTAGAATATTTTTTGACCCACACTTTGCGTGTTTTTTTCACATGCGACTTAGGCTGGGAGCATCGAGCGATGGTGTGACCTATGTCATGGAAAGCGTAGCAATCGAAAGGGATTTTCCAATATTCCACCCTTTGGTTCCATTTAAATTCTCCATGGACCAACTCCAATTCGTTGATGAGACTTTCGCTAAGGTCGACTTCCAAAAGTATCCATGCCCATTGTCTATCAAATTTAGAGTGCTAATTGGGTTCAAGAGACACAAACCTACCAAACGTGTTGTTGATAGCTTCTAGGGAAGATTTGTTCTAGAAAACTAGAGGTAACCCTGGTAAAATGGCCCATATCTTAAGGATTGAGATGGGGGCTCGTGTTGGGTCAAAATCGACTATCCAACAATGGAGAACCATGCCAGATGGGCCCCAATACCAATTCTTTCCTAGGATGGAGGTGGCATATTTCTCTAATCAGAAGATAAAACTGAGTCAACCGCGTGCGATTATGTGAGCTTTGGGCTTATAGCCAGGGGAGGGAAGCCAGAACCAAATAGTGACAGAGAACCCACCGATTTCCTGCAGAATATACCGATTAGAGATTTGTCAGTCAACGCATGTATTTTTTCCAAAGCGACATACTGACCAACTACTAGGTTAACCTACCCTTTTCTGGCTTAGATACAATGATTCAAGGGTTTAATTTTTGTAGAACGACGTTTAGCTCCAAAAATTTCTTCCACGCGAGAACTAGAGGGAGAGGGGGAGGGAGGGGGGAAAAGGTAGGGAGAATGGGGAGTAGGGAGAGAGTTGTGGGGGGAGAAGGGGAGAAGGAGAGGAGGGGGCGACATCCCTAGGATGGTTGACATCGACAAGGATATCTTGCCCCATGATCCTCACACATTAACTCCACAAATTCATCTTTCCTATCCAGAGAATCCCAAGAGAGGAGGGAAGAGCACTAAATCTAGGTGCGGAAGGCCCGTTGAGGGTACAGGATGACGCCATATCCTACCTCATCTAGTCCCATATTTGCGATGATGCCTTCCATTGTTAGGATCCCAGTAAAACAACCAACATAAACCCCTCACCTGGCCACAAACTGTCAAAGGATAGATGAGAATAGGGACTGGAGAAAAGGAAACGACACCAGGCTTAAAATGAAATTAAAGGCCAAAGGAAGGATGCTGACTTGGCATAATTGTGTGAAAGGTTTGCATTAAATATTCAACCTCGAAAAACTAAATGCAGGTCGCCATTGCATAAAAACACAAACCCTGTATATATATATATATATATATATATATATATATATATATATATATATATATATATTGTTATTAACACTATTAACACTAAATTGTGTTTTATATGTGAATGATACTTCTAAGTTTTTTTAATAAATTTTGAGGCTACTCCAAGTAAATATGATGTAGCAAGATATCATTCCTAATTGGGGCAACATAGAACTCTCAATAAGATTGAACCAAGATCTCCATACTACTATGTTGTAGAGTGTATCTTCATTTTTTAATGTAATAAATAATAATATATATATTTTTTAATTTTTTAACTAATTTTTTTTTAAGGTTAAGGTTGGTTGAATCTGAATACAAAATTTAATAAGTTATTAATAAAAAACTATATTAAAAGTCATATATATACATAATTGAAATTAGAGGATTTGTATTATAAAAAGAATGTCAACTTTTTTTCAGTAGTACATGCAAAAAAGTTATTATCAGGTGATTACATAGAAAAATTGAAGGGTTGTCCAATATAGCTTAGAAAGCATGGAAGCTCTTATCATAAGGTAAGATCAGTTCAAAATCATACGTAAAATATCGATAGAAAGTGCCTAAAATATTTACTACGCTGTTATACATATATCAAAATTGACATAGAAGAGGGGGGAGGACATCATTCTAGAGAATTTTGTTCTGTAGTTGCATCTCTGCTTTCTATGAAGTGCTTGATTGGAACATTGATTGTGGCTTGTTAAGCATGCTCTCGGACTGAAATTGAGACAAAGACACTAGGTTTTCCCTGTTGTTGCTTGGCCATGGAAGCTAAAGACCATTCGAGGACATCCAATTCATATTCTAGGGCCGAGATTGACCTTGTTTGAGTGTGCATAGTATTCATCATTATCTCCTCATGAGATATAGATGAAACTCAGTGAATCCCCAACTTTCCTACCTTTCAAGTGACTCAGAATAAAGCTTGAGGGTCCTTCTAGTTTCCCCGAGTTTAGTGAAATCCATATCCTTGTGGAACTTGAGCCAAGAATTGGGGACAAAAGAGGAGAAACAACCAAAAGAGGAAAGACCTGTAACACGTATAGGACTGCCTTCCCCCCCAACACATAGAACTAGACAAAACCCTCTCACCAAAAAAATGACCCAAATAAAAACCAAGAGCCTGAACTAAATTTCCAGAAAATAGGGAACAAAGTGAGTGGAAATCAAACCTGGTAAATCACAAAGATCACTGAGAGAGAATTCAGGAAAGTTGATCAACAAACCATGCTCGAAGAGCCCACATACACACTGAGAAACCAGACCAAGAGATGGCCACCATATAATCCACACCACATAGGGAACCCACTCCAAGATCAAAGTCGATTGCAAATAGTGCCTAGTGATGAAGGAAATTTCGAGAGGACTAGAACCAAGAAGAACTCAAGGAGGCCTAAGACCACCAAACTCTTTGAAAACATAACATAGAGCAAGAGCCATATAAATCCCACAATGTTCTAGAGCCATGATCTACGATGATTTTAATGGATGTCGCTTGGATATGAGAGCATGTGGGAGGTAATGGGGGGTCTCGTAACTCCCTCCCTCACTTTAAGTGAATCTACCATCACTAATATACAAACAAACCTTTCAATATGTGCACCACTTGTCATAATGAGGAATTAGAGGATTAATTATACAGTGGCCTCATTGTTAACGAATAAGGTCCCAATTTTTGGGTGATTGCTTGGGACACTAATTAAACAATTTCTATATTGATACTTCTCAAAATGTGATAAAAACTAAGCTGGGAAAAGAAGGAGGTAAGATGCCTAATTCGACTGAGAGTCGAGGCAAGACTGACATCCAAAGAATTGGTTCTCTTGACCAAATGTATGATGATTATCAAAGAATCCCTGATCACTATTAAATTTTGAATGTTGTGTGATGTGACGATTTTCAATCCCTGATATAAACCATATACTTTTGCCAAATTATTAGAAAAAATACCTAGGCTCCATGAGTAAGTTACTATGGAATTTCCTTTAGAACTATAAATAAGCCCTGACCTCACCTACACCCCATAAATTGTTTAATACTTTATAATAAAAAATACGAATGAATTACTATAAGAATTGAATTTTATTGAAAACTATATTAAATGTCCACTTTTATTAATTTAATAACCAACTCTTTATGTCTAAAACATTATTGGTGTGAGTATTCAACCATGTCCTCTTTTTTACCATAATCATGTATAGAAGTATGATAATGCACATCAAAAAACATATTGTCCAATAGTCAAGAATACATTAAGCTTTGTCCAAAAATTCAGCATAGATATTTTTTGTCATGCTTGTCACTGAGGGGCATGAAGATATTCAAAAGATCCATCTGTGGCCTTTTCAATGACCTCCCATATGCCTTTGGCCAATTTCAAACCAACGTTGGAGAGACGATATGTTTCCTTGTTCTGACTCTTGTACACACGAGAGAACAAAATATGAGATGAACCTTTGTATATCCTGATAGAGTGGCTGTAGAATGTAATTATGCAGAGATGTTGTCCCATTCATGCAATTAATTATAAGCTTTGAATCCCCATATACATTGATCAGAGAGATATTTTTTTCCTTTGCCAGAAAGAGGAGGTGTTTAAGAGCCATGAATTCAATATAGTTATTGGTTGTTGAGCCCAAATTTGTTGTAAAAGAGATGGAGTGATCCTCTACAAGGAAAATGACTCCCTCGACCCCTCCCTTAAAAGGATTTCCTTGGGGTGCACCATCAAAGATATCCCAGGGAATGCCCTTGTGGATATGAGTTTCAGATATGTTCCATGGAGCATGGGCCTTTTGCTAGGGATAAGTTGCAAGGATCGCTGGGCTAGAAATTGTAGTGTGAGCATGACATGGGTTTCCATTTTCAAAAAGAGAAGAAGTTTTGGCAAGCCAAATGCCCCAAGAAACAATTAATGGAAAGGCTCTAAAAGAAGTTGTGTTTGGATTTTATATCCAATATTTTAAAGCATTTTTAGTGTTGTCTCCTTCCCAATTACAGTGTGACCCCAGAGGGTTTTAGTTTCTATCCATACAACTGAGGCATAGGGAGATCAAAGGAAAAAATGGGATATTGATTTGTTGCTCTGTTTACATAGGCTGCATCTTCTCGGTCCATTGAAGTTCCTTTTTTGAAGATTGTCCTGTGTTGGAGTGTTGTTAAGAATCATAAGCCACATAAACATCTTAGATTTTGTAGGGAATTTGAGCTTCCAAAGCATCCTCCCACATCTAGGTGATGGGTCCAACTGAGAGTCATGAGCCAAAGTTTGATAGGCAATACAAGGAATGTGTTGCCCCAATGGGTTTGGTGGCCAAATTAATTGGTCCTCACTAGCTGAGAGAGAAACAATGGAACTCTTGAGGGAATTTATATAAGTGTTCCAGGTCCTTACTTATGCCTCTTCCAAACTACATTCCTGCCATATCAACCAGTCTTCCTTCCCCATCACATAATCTTAGCGCCAAATTTGATTTAGGAAGAAAAAACCTTCTATGTTAATAGATTGGATAATAGGATTTGGAAGTGTGTGATTATTTTGACATCCAATCCATGGGTCCTTCCAATAAGTATTTTTTCTCCTAATACAACTTTCCAAATTAACCATTTTCTAGTAAGGGTTGGGAGCACATTTATGATGGATTTCCACACTATTGACCCATTTTGATTCCATTTGACTAGCTGCCTAATTCAGTCTACAACGAAAATCTGTGGAAAGTATTTTGCTTGGAGAACATGTGACCACAACCCCGAGCTCTCAATGAGACCCCATACATTCTTTGTTGCCAAAGCCTTTGAGAAGAGGAAAACAATTTTTAATCCCCATCCTCCTTGTTTTTGGGGAATTGCCAATTTTTTCCAAGAAGCTAGGACTTGAGATTTTCTTTCCTTCGATCTAGCCCAAAGGAATTCGAAGGAGACTTGCTTAATTTTACCTAGTATTTCTTTAGATATCTAGGCTAGAGAAGCCCAATAAACCATAATGGCTTCTAGGACAACTTTTACTAGCTTTTACCAGGACTAGACTCCCATCTCTATACAACGAGCGATTGCACCAGACATGGATCTCCTTCTCTACTTTTGCAAGGAGCCACAACCAATCATTTTTCCTATAAACATTTTCCTTTAGCGTAAATCCCAGATATTTTGGACCATATCTCATATCAGAGGCATGCATATTAAGGTATTGGGCGAGATCACAACCCTTTTGCTCAGACAGGACCCAAGGGAAAAGGGAATACTTTTCAAAGTTTATTTGCATACCTGTTGCATGACAAAAAGTGGAAAGAAGGGATTTTAAATGGTCTACATGTTGCAACTCACCTTCATAGAAAATGAGGATATCATCCACAAAAAGAAGACGTGAGAGATAGAATTTGGGGCTAACCTGAATTCCTTTGAATAATTCATCTGAGATAGCATTATGAATCAATCTATTGAGGCCTTTTGCTACCAGGAGAAAGAGGAGGGGAGAGAGAGGGCATCCTTGTCTGAGCCCCCTTTCCGCTATGAAAAAATGGGTGGCAGTACCATTTATCATTATAGCAAAGGAGGTCGAGCTAATGCAATTTAAAAACCATGTAATAAAGGAGCGTGTGAAACCTATCTGAAGCAGAAGTAATATGATGTAAATCCAGCTAACATGATCAAAAGATATGGGGAGATCCACTTTTAGGGTGACTGCCTTGAGCTTGCCGATATGAATGGAGTGAAGGCCTTTTGTGCAAGACTGATGGCTTCATGAATCTGATGGCCTTTTAGAAAGCCAAATTGTTCTAGGGAGATGTTTTTAGAGAGAATATCTTTTAAATGAATGACAAACAACTTTCAGATGATTTTGTAGATGTTGTTACAAACGGAGATAGGTCTGAATTGATCGAAGGAGCATGGATTGTCAGATTTTTGAATTAAAGCTATAAAAGTTAAATTAAAGGTTGCCAAGACCTATCCTGTCGACCTGGAATAGTTTACCATATGAAGAAGGTCATCTCCAAGAAAATCAAAACATCCAAGAAAAAACTCCATTGGTAGCCCATATGGCCCTCGACTTTTATCTATTTGAAAAATTTGTAGCACATTTAAGAGTTCTTCTTTAGTGACTCATGCCATAAGGTTTACATTCTCTTCAAGGTTTATGAACCTTGGGAAAACACTAGCTACTTGTAAGATAACATCAATGGTTGCTCGATGATCTTCCTTGAACAATTTCTTGAAGTGATATGTGCCTACCCCAGCTAGATCCTTGAAGGAAGAGGCCTTTGTGCTATCCAGTTTTCAATAGCCCATATAGTTTTCATGGTTCTCCTTCGGTTTGTGAATTTATGAAAGAATTTGGTATTTTTGTCTCTAGCTCATAGCCAGAGAGATCTGCTCTTTATTCTCCACTCCTTTTCTTTATTTAAAAGGATTTTCTTTCATGGCTTCTCCAAGGTTTTTATTTCATATTTTAATTGATCTATGAAAGGTTCTTTCCCTTCCTTTTATGCTCATATATGTATCTTCAATTCGACTTCTTAGAGCTCTCGGTCTTCCTTCTTTATTTTTTCCTTGTTCTATGGATTGCAGCTCCCTTGGCCCTGTCGATGTTCTCATGAAATTGTATGGTCGAGGAATCCAAGAGATCTGGGTTGATGGGCACTCACGTGGTTTTAATGGCTTCAATGAACGTCATTCCTCCAACCAACATGGATTTAGTTTAAATGGGTTGGGGGGAATTCTTTGGTTCAGGTACTAGATCAAGAATGATATGGTTATGATATGAGTCCCCACCTAGATCTACTCATCGTTAGACTCTTAGGTTCCTTTCAAGAAAGGATTCAGAAAGGAGGAATATGTCCAGGTGCTTTGCGACTCAATCTGACCCAGAGCACATATTTCTCCAAGTTGGGGTGAATTTAGTCGATTTCAAATTGATGAGACTTGCTACTTCTATTTTTTTAATAAAAATATCTAAAAGGGGGTCTGTCTTAGCTGCTGCCCCCCATATCTTGCAAGCGCCTGATATGAAGTTTAGATCCCCCCCAAGAATCACCTATCCAATTTTAATGAGGGGGTTGTTTAACGTTTGATCTAAAAACTCTTTATTGTCAGAGTATGGGCCATAGATGTTGTGACAGATAAACACCACATTGACCTCCCTTGTTCAGAAAAATAACTTGATTTCTGCTCGAATTTCCCAAGAGTTTGAAGATTTATATCTGAGGTTTTCTAGCCAGTTAAAATTCCACCCAATCGACTGATGGCATCAAGCCCCATGAAATCCCATCTAGGAAGGGTAGAGGAGAGAAGTTTTGTAGCTCGATCACCCTCCATCATTATTTCTTGGAGCTACAAAACTTGAGTTGAAGGCTTTCCCTTGCCAGGTAGGGGCTAGATACTTTTTGCTTCGACGCCCGTCTGGTTCTCTGGACTTCGACCAAGGTCCAAGGGAGAAGGAGGGCGGTCACACAGGTTCTCCACGTGGTCTGTTCTGATCCAAACCCTTTGTTTTATTAGAGCATTCACGTGTTAGATGCTTGCATAAATGACATTTCCCACATCGAAACAAGATCCTTTCATAGTCCAACTATTGTTGATAGACTATATTCCTTCTAGGTATCAATATGGTGTCCACTAAGCTTCCAAATAGTTTTAGACCTACCAGGATACACACCATGCTCATGTAGCCTAAAAATTGGAAGGAGAGATCTCCTTCATAAAAGAAACCTAACACATTCCTTATTTCACAGAAAACCTCTTTCAACCACAGATGAAATGGGATCCCTGGTAAATAGACCAAAACTGGAGTTACCTCCAAGCTCTTAGTTTTTGCATCAATGTCCACACTCCATTTTTTCAGAAACAAAGCCTAAGCTCCCCAACTCTATTTGGATTTTAGGATGTTATCCACATTCGATCCAACTCGTAGAATCCACCCCATCCATCCTTTTTCCAAGACTAGCCTTTTTGGTTCATATCCGACCAATGACCCAAAGGTTTGGGCAGTCCACAATTTCAAGGTTTTTGGAGACATTTGTCAGCTCGCAAAACGACCCACTAGCGCCATCGCTTGCATATCCACAATCTCATGCAACTTTATGTCCTCTCCTAAAACCAGGTTTGTGCAAACAACCTTTCGCCTTACACATCGTCTGTTGATTCTGCGCTTGACCATTGTTCCAGGTGTGGGATTAGTTGTGATAGGGGATGATTTCTGCGAGAAGTTGCTTGTCAAATTCGTTGAGGAAATTGGCGATGAAACCCTTGTCTTGTGAATCTCCCTAAAGAGACAGACATAGAGGATTGGGAGAGTTCTCTTGCTTTAGAGGAAGGGAGCCTGCATCATTGTTTGATGGGTTTCGTTCGTTCCTCGCCAAGTTATGAGTGCTATCCTCATGTGATAGGATGATAAGAGGGTTTGCAGATATAAGGAGAGGATTATTGTCGAGGCTCAAAGCACCCAATGCATTGAAAGCCAAGGTGGGAGATGTCTTATCTACCAAAGAGTTGGAGAGTCCCCACATGATTGGAGGTAGTTAGAATGTTTTATTGAGTGGTCAGGTTCTGTGAACGATTACAACCTTGCGACGAAACCCTAGACAACGAAGGAGCCTAGATAAGTGTCCCCTCAAAAGGGTCACCCGAGTAATCAATTAACTCCTTGTCCATGTGGACTCAGATGTGGACTCGTATAATGTTACATTTACGACATGGTATCCATTTGTATCGCTACCATACTCGCCATCTACGAAAACCTTAACGACAAAGCTCAACCTAAATACTCATATATACATATATAATTTTTTATTTTATAATAAATAATTACAAATAAATGAGAAGACTATATAATTTTATGCTTTAAATTTTCAAAGCAATGCCCGCTACAATGTATTTTGTCCAATTTAATCATTTCATTTAGTTGACTCATTGGAGGTAGCTGCAATACACGTGAATAACATTGTTTTATGGAATCAAATTCTTAATATAAACGATCAAACACATCTACTCGTTTTCTTAAGATATTTTAAAGTTTTTATTGCTGTATATGTTTACTCATGAATGTGAAGAGGACTATTTAAACTTATGAAACATGGTTATTAATGAATGACTAAGCATTTAGGGGGATAAAAAGAAAGTGATATAAAAAAATTTAGACATTTTAGGAAATACGATGGATTTAATGATTTATTTTATTATAATTTTTAATAATGTTTTTTAAATATTCTTTTTTATTATGATTTTTTTTTCCACTTTTTGTCTTCATTTCATTTTATTATTGTTACTTTAAGTTTTAAAATGACATAATTTACAATTTTACTAGTATAGAGATGGAGAAGATTATTGATATCAAAGTCATGAATGAGAATAATGAGCTCGACATGAATCTCTTGTAAATGGTAGTTAAAAATGGTGTCTCATCATGGGAGATGAAGAGAATACATGAATCTGACAATTCTAATTTCAATAAGGATTTGGGACAACTTTTGAATACTAGATAGTTGGTTTCTCCTTCAATTTTGCATTTTTCGATCTTCGATTTTTCTTTAGTCTCCATGGAATCTTCTTCGAGGGTGTGGTGAAAGATTAAAAAGAAGAAAGGTAGAAAAGGTAGGATCAAGGACTATTTTTCATAGGGACCCATTGATTGAAGTATTGGTCATCTCAATTTCTCGCTCTTTGGAATAAAAAAAAAAATTGATATCAGAAGAAGAAAATTTTGAACGACTATAAGTTCATGGCGTAGCCCTTAGTTTTAGCTTCGTCACGCATTTCATGGATTCAAAATCCCAGTTTGTGTGCATAAGATATCTAGGTTTTTGTTTAATCGCCAAAGGAACGCTTCTTCCATGTGCAACAAAGCTAGTTTCTTGGAACTAGGAATTCTTGGAACCATGATCATTCTCATGGAACCACACTTTAATTCATGGAACCCCGATCAACTCTTGGAACCACATTATTTTCTTGGAACTCGTGGAACCACACTTATTTTCTTGGAACCCTTAATCTCTTGGAAATTCTTATTCCATACTTAAACTCTCATATAAAATTCTTATTATACTCCAAATAACTCTCGAAACTCTTTTAGTTCTTCGCGGGATTGAGACTCCCTTCCCCTATTCCCATCTCTTTCCTCTCTCCTCCACGCGACAACCCTCAATCCACTCCACTCTCCTCTCCTCTCCCCCTACTTTCTCTACTCCATACTTAGATTACTCCATCAGTCGAGCATGTTCCCATTCCCCATCACCTCCTTATCCCTCCATGCTCTCTTTCTCTACCCACCCGACCGCTTCCCTTTCCTTAGTTATTTTTCCCTCCCCCTCTCTCACATCTCCTTCCTCTCTCATTTTGTTTCCCCTCCCTTAACTTATTTCACAAATTTTCACCTGCCCGACTATTTCCCTTTACTTAGTTATTTTTCCCTCCCCCTCTCTCACATCTCCTTTCTCTCTCGCTATGTTTCCCCTCCCTTAACTTATTTCACAAATATTCTCCCTTTATTTTTCAACCAATTATTTCATGACACATGACAACTCTATTAACCAATGGGAGGATGACACATGCAACAAATGAAACCATGACATGTGGCAACCGATCGAGTGGTGACATGTTGGAACTTGTGGTAACCTATCACACAACGACACATGGTGATGACATGGATGCCGACTCATCGTTGAATGCATGGTGATGACATGGATGTTGACTCATCGTTGATTGGGCGTTGACTGGGTGCCTGGTGGATGATGACTCGACAATTAAAATTTTAATTAATTCATGAATTTCCTAAGGTTCGAGGCTCTAAGTCTCCTTCTATCTCACATTAAGTGCATGCTACACTTTTCAATATAAACATCAAACTCTCCAATATTCCCATGCATGTGGGATATATATTTTCCAAGAAAATTCTAAAGCTTAAAGGAGAAGGACGAATTACGATCAAGGGCCAGGATTGACCCATGAAAATTAATGGACGATCGCTGAGTAACGATTTTCCGAAGGTTATATCTCGATATCTGGGAGTCGGATTTGGAAAAATTATACCTCAGTGGAAAGATAATTCAATGAGGAAGATGATGGAATAGGTTTCAAGGGTTGAAATTGGTCACATCTTTCTCAAAAATTGAAAGAACAGTCAACAATATTTTTACGGTGTGCTAATAAATTTGGTTGGTACCTCAACTTCACGAGCTCATATCTTGAGATCTAGAACTCCAAATTGCGCTTAGAAAGACTCGTTGGAAAGCTGAGATGATGAAGTTTACATATAAATTGAAATATTTTAATGTCTAAGAAATTGAATACCATGCCTAGAAAATTAAAATACAGTCCTCTCTTCTAAAGGGAAGCAGATTAAAAAAAAAAAGTTTATTTAAAAACTTTTATTAAAGACAAAAATGGGCCCGCTTCAAGATGTGAAAGTAAATAATAAAAATTCATTAATGATACTTTATTGAGGGACTAATTAAAGTGGCTATGCCAAGAAAGATAAATCCCTAACTACTCAAGAAGTTAGAAGAATCGGTTTTAAAAAGCAAGAAAGGGCTTCATCAAGGTTTTTAGAGAAGGTTGAATTATCAGAGCAGAGGATCAGAATAGAAGGGTCCAACCATTGATATGCATCCAAGCTTTTGATCAACAAAAAGAAATCTCCATCTTCTCCATCCTTCTTCTTGTTCTACACCTCTTTCTCAAGGCTTTTTGTTTATATTTTTGAAATAAGCATGAGGCTGAGTTCTTGAGTGTTTCTTTTGTATTCTTCCAAGACTTTTCTTATATGATCATGGAGTAATCACAACCATATATGTGACTGCCAGATGTAAACCAGGATTGTCTATTGGATTCATGGGAATTTAGTCCTTGTTTAACAAGCTTTGTTTCTAAGTCACCGGTCAATTGGTTTGCGGATATTTAGTATATTGTTGAATATCTTTTATGAACAAAACTCCCTAGAGAACTACTTCGGGGTTTTACTTTAATAATTTCTTAGATCTTGGGATATCTGGAGATGATATTTTTGAAGTATTCCCATCAAATCCTTTCAAGTTATGAATGCAAAGCTCTTTTAATTTTCTTTGAATAATCTAAATTATTTCCTCCTTTTTCTTGTGAGAAGATATGGATGTATCCTCTACTTGTATGTGATTTAGAGGGTTGTATAAATGATGTTGAGTGTAGTTTATTATGATATTGAATCCTTTCTTCAATCTTTGTATTGTTAAGAAGCTACTTGTTGCACATAAAGATCATATTTGATTATCAAGAACCATTCCATGAATAAAACTAAGCAATAAGATTTTGGGGTTTGCTATCTAACATTGTCCCCAATTCAAGATATTCGAGATATATCTTTCATCCAAAGAGGAATACCACCTCTATAAAAACACAGGAGGATTTATATCCTCGTGAGGTTGTTGTTTCGATCTTAACCGATTCAAACATTAACAAGATGACACATAAATGTTCCCCAATTTGTATTTGAAGTCAGGAGGACATCTTCTCAACTTTTATGGCATATGCTAAATATAACCTCTTTTCTACTTTATGAATAGGAAATTACAATTTTTTTTCTCTCGAAAAAAGTCTCATATAATTATGTTGTATATGTACGTAGCTACTATCTATGAAGAAAATAATGATATTCATAAATTTTAGTGTTTCACCAATATGTATCAAAACAAGGGAAATAGCTGCAAAGCAGCTAGTCCCTGCCCCTTGAAAGGAGTTTATATTTGATTCATGAGTATACGCCAGTTCTTAAAGTTTGAGGTCAGAAGAAGCTTTTCAAGTTGATTTGCATATGTAGCTAAGGGTGAGATTGTTTCAAATTTTTCTTCGATAGGATGCTCCAACTGATGGAAGTTGGGCTACTCACATCAGTTTATTTTCATTTGGGTACGATCCTTATGGCAGTCAATTTCAAAGATAGAACTATCAAATCATTTTGTTGTGCTTTAGTAAGTATTGCAGACGAGCAGATTGGGTGCAGGGTTCAAGATCTAATTTAAAATAGTCAAGCTTAATTCCTAGTGCTCTTTTTTTAGTAGGAAGTTGTTCTATATTCACCCAGAAACTTTGACTCATGCTTTGGTATATCTTATGTTGACCCTGGGATGATTATTCTTGATTTATTTATGCATTTCAAAGTTTATCATAGCATCCACTAATGTCACTGCAAAGTTCCGATCATGTGTTATGTTGATGAATTTGGAAGTTCTCTCCTTTTAGTAGAAAGATGTAATTTGCAATGTGGGTCTTTAGTGATTAGTCGCAGAAGAGATCCAAGAATTTATGAAATAAAAAATTACATATAAAAATAAAATATAAATACATATTCAATAATATATATGTATCTTCTTAACTTTTTAACTACCTTTACCATTTACATATTATTAATGTGAATTTCATTGATGCGAGGTCTTTGTTAAGTAACATATCAAATTTTATGAAATATATATTGTGGGAAAATTTGGATCTTGACAACTAAGGCTAAGGATCTTGGCAATCGAGGGTTATACATTGTAAATATAATTCTACTTGTAACGTAACTATTGTGTGTGTTGTTGCAGGAAGATTCTTGATGAGTACTTGAATGGAAAGGTATTGAAAAAGACTGAAATATTTAATGAAATCAGAAGTGTGAACTCCACATTCATCTCATTCGTTGTCTCCATTTTGTGATGTGATTACGTATACCTTATTTTTGATCAATCGCATGAGGCAAGTATGGAAATAAAAATAACCAGTTCCTCCACAACTACTCCAATACCGTATTTTACTTTGATTAAAAATGTGTTTTTACATTTCTTTAAACTCACAATTGCAAACACATGCTCCCAATGTCATCCATATAATACATCAATTTTTCTAGCTCAGTGTACAAATTTTGTCATTTCAAACATTCCAAGAACACAATAAATATCAAGAATATGTACTTCATGATGTTAAACCTGGTCAAAAGAAGCCTAAGATGTCAACAAGAATAATTGAACACCATTTTTCATCTTCAATTGTTCTAAACTTAATGAAAGGTGTTTTGAAATGATTAAAGCTCGTTATTTAAGATAAATTTATTTAATATGTACATCGAAACTATCCATCGTGCTTGGCATTCAAAACTGATTTAGCTCGCCACTTGACATATTTGTTCCTGCATGGATAGCGTGTGGAGGCATACGCAACCTTTCTTCTCAAGGATTGGACAATGGAATAACTACCACTAAACCCCGAAGCTCAGAAAAGAGCCAAGTTCAGTTCCTGCCACTAAACCCGAAAGCTCAGAAGAGAGCCAAGTTCAATTCCTAGGTAGTGTTTTTTCTCCCTTATTCCCTCTAGAAAAATTTCTCCTCCCTTACAATTACAGTATAGAGAGCCCCCATTCGAGAAATGGAATTCATCCAAATACCAAGATTTCCATTGCCAGGCCAGAGAGAAATCCATGTATTCCCAACGTACTCCATAATTCCATCATTGTTATCAAACAAAATGTCCTGAAAACTGAACAACTAATTAATAAAATCTACCATGTTCATGAAGAGTGGATGGTTGAAATAACAGGCAGGGATCACAAACCGTGTCTGTTCCTCTTGGGTGTCCTCGACGTACACCGCCAAGAATCCCTTTAGAACGTCTTTGGGAGGATACCCACTTCTCTTGTCATTTTCCTCCATAAAACTTACACAATGACATGATAAGTGGCGACCAATATGCCTTTTTGTACAAGCAAGAAGATTCAAGCAACTACCATAGGTCTTAATGTGATCTGTACACAGACACTGATCCTCATCCTGCCCACTCAAATCTAGATGCACTGTCGGCGTGTTTGCATGAAGAGGAGTCTCTTGGCTGAGTGAATGGTTGTGAGAAGTATCGCTCCCATGAATTTGATTATTTGGCGTATAATGCGATCTTGAGTCCTTGCACAACACAAATTCTCTCCAGAGCTTTATAATTTTGTGATGTTAGAAACAAAGGCTGGTTCTGTGGTCCGCTTGATGAAGATGCATGCAATGTTAGCCAATAAGTGAAGTTCGTCAAGAGACAGTGCCACTGCAACTGCATATTCAACTACTACAATAACAAAGGGTTTTGTGGGCTATGCCACAACGCTGCTGCTACAATAAAATAGGATTTGAAACCTAATACGTCTTACCTTTATTGTTCTTATTGTTCTTGGTAGGAAAATAATGAAGCAATAAAATAAAGTTCCAATGAAATGGACAAAGATATTGTAGTGACTTACTTACCAGAGGGCTACGCTAACCCAAGTATGCAAATAGACTATCTGGTTCCGTTTCAAATAATTTGCCTTATAGCCTTTCATCTTCGATAGGAATTCTGTAACAAGGGGCGAAGTTCACTGCAATAACTCGTGGCAATCATCAAGGGCTTGTATCTGCATCATGTTAAATCTAGACCAGTACATTAATGCAAGTATGTATTGGTGTACAACGTGTTTGACAGTGCAATTTTCCTAAATCTGACTTGAGTTGAAGTAATGAAGGCTATATAAATGCTCAAGGGATACCGCATAGAAATCCACAACGTCTGAACAGGCTCCGAGCGAGACACCCTATTGAATTGAAATAGTGGTAGCAACCTCTGCAGATTGTGAACATGGCTTGCATTGTAGTAGGGAATTCTCCCTCGGTCTTCGGCTCCTGTAGGTCCCCCTTTATTGCCGACAAGGGACCTTCGTCTCTGTTCAAGAGGAAACACCCGCAGAGGCTAGATGTTTCTGTCCAGTCATTGGGCTTGAATGCACCGTGTGTGGCCGTGTAGCAACCAATGGAGGTGAATGTGGAGGGTTTTCATTATGCAGCTTCGTGCAAAAAGGGTAGGCGAGAATTCATGGAGGATACCCACAAGGCCATTGTCAATGTTCTTGGTCATTCCAAATAGGCCTTCTTTGGCATCTTTGATGGTCATAGTGGTAGGAAAGCAATGAAGAGAAAGGGCACACTCTTTGGATTTCAAGGTGGGGTGGTGAGGGCACACATCAACATTGAATAGTGCAGTGACCGCTGGATTCTTGTGCTGCCAAGAACCTACATTCTTGCATGTCAGTGCGTGTCGATTTTTCAATTTTTTTATTTTCCAATTATTTTATAAATCTGACAAATACTAAAAATATATTAAACATACCATAGGAAATTATGTCTTATCACAATGCATTGGCCAATAAAAAATTGAACTCAGAAATTCAAAAATTCCAAAAATAGATTTTATTTTTAAAAATATTAAGTTTTAGAAATATTGTGAAAATAAGTTAAGTAATTGGTTGCGAAATATTTTAGGGAACTCCAAAATACACCAACTAATAAATCAAAATGCACGGGTTAATAGGTGGTCAACCATGGTTGACTGCCAAGCGAAAGCTATAGTCCCCGCCTTGGCCAGAGGCAGGGACTAATAAGCAACAAACTCATTACATTACCCACTTCCACCCACTAATGTTATGTTTCAACTCCTATAACATTATGATAACATTAAATTTTAAATAGTCATTTAAGTTATAGAATTATTTACACTTAATTATAATAATTAGACAATGTCAAGTTTTTTTTTGTTTGTTTGTAAAATGCTTAAGTATAATATGGTGATTTAGTCTTATATATGGGATAAGGCTAGATGTTAACTTGAAAACACATTATCTCATCGTTGTATCTTAAGTGATGGTGGTATAGGATATTGACTTTCTTGCAAATACTATTTACGTTGAAATAATTTGTTGGTCCTAGAGTATGACATAAAATTATTTTTAATTAGCTAAGAGCTAATCTTTCTTAGACGTAAGGAAACATGTTAATGACCCAAGACCCACGAGTATTTGGTATGAATGGAAGACTGCCCCCTTAAGAACCACCAACATGTTATTTCGGGTGGCTAGGTTTTATCTGCACATGATAATGTTGTTACATATCTAGGTCTTACGATTGTATCGCTAGAAATAGTATAGTAATCCTGAATATTGTAAAATTTTTCCTTATATATTTTTTTTCATCTTTGTGACAGTAAGACGGTTGAGGATGAAAAACACTTTCTCTTAGAATATCCTATGTATACCCAAATTAGATTGCAATTTCAAAATATTTGTCACAATACCGACCTTCCTAACTTTCTAACTCATCAAAATTACAGTGATCTTGGAATGCTTTTCTTAATGCTTCTCGAACATAAAAACAAAATTTTAAAGAAACCCAAATAGTCCCTTATCTTTATTATGGATACAGTCTCAATGAACATCAAGCTTCTTCATCAACAATATTACTTAAAAAAAAACATATTATATCACTGATTTTTTTTAATAAAAAATTATATTAAAATCCAAAAAATATATTTAAATTTTAACATTCAGAAATTATTATAATATTATAGTATATAATATATAAAATTAAATTGATCTTCAGTGTCCATACCATACCTTAATATTAAAGATTTTTCCAAATACCAAATAATAACACCTCCATTAAAAAACATCTTTTTATTATAATAAGCATAATATTAATGTTTAAAAGTGATAAGTTTGATTAGTTGGATTTTCAACTTATTTTTTTAAAATAATTATAGTAAAATTTGTTTTTTGTTTTTTTTAATATTTTATAACATTTAAGATAAAAACAATTGAAAAAATATCAATAACAAATGCATGCTTTAAGCAAAATCTATATTTTAAATTGTAAAAATAACTTAAATTTTTAAGATCGAAAAAAAATGAATGATATTCACAACAAATATGTATTTGGTGGGGTGGCAAGTGCGGAGGGAGTCTTCTTGATCCCAGAGGAAATGTTGTAGCATCCTATGCTTGGGGATTTGGGATGGTTTCAATTAATGTTGCAGAAGCATGTGCTTTATGTAAATGTGTGTGCATTGCGAAATATTAGAATGTCTCTAAAATTGTGGTCTCAAGGGACTTTTTGATGGTTGTTCGTGTGATCATCAAGAAAACTTGGTTTGAAAGCAATGTATTCAATGGTATTATTTCTCTCTCTCTCTCTCTCTCATTGAAGGTTTCATTGATTTTAAAATTCTACATGTCAAAAGAGAACTCAATGACCTTGCAGACCATTGAGCTAAGTTGGGAACAACTTTGGATAGAGGCATTTTAGAATTAAACGGGGTAAGGGGGGCTTTGTCCATCCCATATTTGAGCCCCCTCTTTTATTGTGTCAACAAGTGGATGATGGAGCGATTAGCCGAGTGTTTAGTACATCTCCTCGCACTTTTGTGAATTTATGGTAATGGGATGGACATTCAATTTGCTCAGTGCCAATTCATCCTTTTATGTCACCTTGCTCTAGTTATGGCTTGTTCTACTCAGGTGCTTGGGAGGGTTCCTTCCCTTGATTGGTTTTTGGTTCTTAGGGATTTGTTTCAGTCCTGGAAGGTGGTACTCGTTCGCAAGTTTCTACCCATATTTGGTTGTTACTCATGGATTTGTTTTAGTTTTTGGATAGAGGTGCTTGTTTGATGTTGAAACCGTTGGATGCCCATGCGAGGTTTATCTTGGTATTCAAGCCTTCAACTCCTGGATGTGGTAATTCCTGCCTCCTTCTTTGTGTGGCTTATTTTTGCCTTGCAAATGAAAATTCTTTGATAACATGAGGATATCGCAAGTAAATTGCTCCGTGCTTCAACAAATTTTGGTTAAATTAGGGAATTTGAACACACTATGGTTTCCTTGACATGACAGATGAATGCGATGGAGTTAGAAATTCAAAATTTGAAGTATCTTGCATATCCACAACATTTGGCCTCTATGTCAATTAATCAAGGCTATGTGGTCTATCCTCGCGAAGGCAACATGACTAATGGAAATGATGAATGTGGCACAACACCTATGGACATTGAGGAGGGATCTCTCCAGTAGGCTAGGGCTACAAAAATTTAGGATTTTGTCTCTTCTTTTTAGTAAATGTTTTATAAAGTTGTACTACTATTAGGCCAATTTGTAAAATACGTAATCATTCAATTTGAGTAGGAATCTGATATGGAGAGAGCTCCTATTTTTGCCTCTTTAGCTCTATAATTATGTACATGCCCCAGATCCTTTTTGGAGATTTTGTATGATTGTTGTTTTCTTCAACAATTTTTTTTTATAATATATACAGTTCAATTCTATTTAGAAAAAAAACAACAAACATGTATTTGGAGTAAAATTGTTAACATGTAAATTCTACAAGTCAGAAAACTACTTACTTGCCATTTTCTCCTTATAAATATATTTATGAACCAACTCTTATATATAATTTTAAATGTTTAATATATTCTCCTCCTTTTATTTTTTCCAAGTTTGGAGAAAACCCCGGAGTACTTCCCCTCATTTTAAGGATATTTACGGACCATATTTTGACGTGGTTAAGCATACCCTCTACTTACCTTTTTCCCATACGTTCCATCATTTTTGAGCTTAAACTAATTTTTGGCAAGATGTATTTTTAGTTTATGTTTTGTTATCTTTTGATAACTATTAGGGAATAATTAGAGTAATTACCATACTTACCATGGATTGGTAGTTGTTATAGTTCTTTTACAACACATGCAACACAAGGACCCCACAACAAAATTATGGTTGGGTTGCGAGAAAGCTACAGATTTCCCGCAACTGGACCACCAACTGACGATAGGAAATCTACAACACATTCATAGCCACTTCTTGAGGGACTCAATGAAAGGGGCCACATATAGGAGATACGATTCTAGCTACTACCGGCTTGGGCCTCTGGAAGCAAGGTTAAAGAACAAAGGACTGCGAGGCATGCTTGAGGGAAATATTGCCAAGACGAGATATGGGTTCGAATGTATAAACACAAATCAGCTTGGATATTCTAATCATCGTAGCTTGGTTAGCTTGGATATTATAAACACAAATCAGCTTGGAGATATGGGTGCATCCAGACAACCATCGTGCATATCTGAATCTATTCTTGTGTAATAATCGAGTCACAGGTTAACCGATCCAAACTAGTTAAACTCGAGTTTGGAAAACAATGAATATTTTCTGTTAAATACCATATGTGTAGTAGTCAGATAGCTTAGTTTAGTCTGATGAGAGGTCGTTATATAAGAAGTGAGCCATCTCCCTTAAAGATAGATATAAAATTCATATTACAACCCCGTTTCCTGTATTTTGATCTTTAGTTAATAAAAGTATTGGTGAAAGCTTGTTGCAATGTTCTTATGTCTGTGAAGTGTGGATTTGATTAAGTATACCATGTAGTTCTCTTTCAGTGCTTTGTTTGAGGAGGCAGACCCACCTCCTTGGACATGTATTGCTGCAATATTAATAGATTTCCTAGATTAGTATTTTCTTTAATCTGAAAAGTGTGGTTTGTTAATCTTTTTGCATGTGATAGTTATTGTTTCAATCATCTCTTGGTATTTACTCAGAATTTTGATTTGTATACAGAGTTTGCTTAGTATTTCGTGGTCAACAAAATCCAATTGTGTTTGTCTGGTTGCAAAGAGATTGATTGAGTTAAGTTTTCATAAGAGAGTACAATCATTTTGTAAAGATAACATTTCCAATTAGTACCTTTCATATTTCTTGTAGAGTACCAACCTTGTGTTTTGAGATTGTTAATTTTTGTAATCTATTTTATTACCCTTTTCCATGCTATAGCGTGATGCTGTATAATGAGCATAAATCCTCTTAATGAACAATACACAATTATAATATGAGTATCAATGTTTGATAATTTGGCAAGGATATAACATTTCCATTTCTGCAAGTGTCATTTAATTCTACAAGTGTGGTTTATTTATGAAAAGTGTGATTTACATTGAACACATTTATACTTTGTTTATAATTATCATTATTAAGACCACAATTGCAAAGTCGAATCACTATATGGATACATGTTTCTTTCATATATAGTGCTCATATCTAGTGCAAGACAATTCATAAGTTCCATACAACAGTCAACAATAAGGCTAGACAAACATGTCAATTGTGGGAATTGAACCTGAGTGGGGAGGATAACAATCATTCCTCTCGACCACTCTAGCTAAACCCAATTGATCTCTCCTCCTTGTATTTGTGTGTGTGTGTGTGTTCATTGCTAAAACATTGTGGCCGTGAAGAAGGAGAAGTTGAAACAACAAATATTGGAATTCTAAGTACTCGATGGAGAAATGATTGTTTAAATTTCAAGAGTTTATTTCATTGCTCCACTAAAATGCCCAACATGCCATATGCAAAAAATTAGATGGAGCAAAGTGTGCAGGTGAAGAACTTCTTTAATGCAAAGTTTAAATAAAAGACAAACACTTTCAAGGTAAAATGATTAATTTTGAGAAATCAAAATTTCTTTTAATTGTTTATAGATAAGATTATTTGAATTTGCAAATGTGAGATAACTAATTTTTAACCAATATTAAATCCAAATTGTATTAACAAACAAATTTATTAACTAAGCTAATATTGAAACTTTATACTACTTACAACTTTTTAATATGTTATAACATATGACAAGTAATATGTTATAACATATTACATGTTTATTACATGTAACATGTAACAAGGGCAACACGCTGCATGTACTGCCTCCGAAAACTTTACTTGTTAGTGTCTGCACGACTTACATAAATAATATTCAGACATTTCCTTAGTCATTCGAAAAGAATGCAGATCTGTACTTCCCATGATATTTATAATAATTAAAAAAGTAAAAACATCTCAATGTTTCTTATATTTTAAAATATGACTTAAAAGTTTAAAAATTACTACATACAAATTTCTATAAAATTATACTAAAAGATTAAAAAATGTTAA
>ML783090.1:446760-460020 GCA_009831015.1 Picea engelmannii | reverse complement strand
TTTATTATTTAAATAATCCTCTTTGACTTTGTCACTTCACTTTATTATTTAAATAATTTCTTCTTTGCAAGCACTTTGACTTCTTTGACCTTTTGGGGTTTCAAGCCAATCATATGAGGGTCCTTGAACTTCGTAAGACCACAACTCTCAAACCATGAGGAGTTATGTGACATTCCACATACCACCAGAAATGGCATGACATGTACTATCCATCTAGAATAGTATTACCTACAAATATATCAAAACTCATACCATTATGCATCAAACAAACTTGGGTCCATTACCTAAACCTTTGTGCTACCGAAATTCACTATTAGACTTTCTTCAAGGGATGACATTAATGACAACTTACCCAATTAATCAACAATCTCCCCCTTTGTCATTGATGGAAACACTCTAATGTAATAATGAAATCATATCACTCATGCTCCCTCTGGAACCATGCCTGCGTCTTTGTGACCAATGATCCCCCTGGAACCATGCCTCTGTCCTCTGCATCTGATAAATCTCCCCCCCTTTGTCATCAATGGAAAATGTATCTTTCCATTCGGGGCTGCTCCCCCTAATTGACTTATCTGATCTCCCAACCTGAACTATCCTCTTTATGGTGCTTCCTTGTGTACATCTAAGACATATAAGATAATCATTCAAAATCATTCATTCTATAGTATAAATAATTCTGATTCTCTGGCGAAGATATTCAAAGGCTTCCCGTGGAAGTGGTTTGTAAAGATGTATGTCACTTGTTATTTTGTGTCCACATATTGAACTCTGATGTTCTTTTCTGCAACCTGTTCCTGTAGAAAGTGATACTTGATTGGAATGTGCTTCGTCTTGGAGTGCATCACCGGGTTCTTTTAGATACTAATGACACTTGTATTATCACAATAGATTGGAATGGGCTCATCATACTCAACCTGTATATCTGTTAGAGTTTGTTTCATCCATAGAACCTGCGTACAACATGTTGTTCCTTAAATATACTCTGCCTTGACTGTAGATAAAGATATTGATGATTGTTTATTTCTTATCCATGATACTAAACACTCACCCAAGTATAAAGTTTCTCCACTGGTGCTTCATCGATCATCAATGCAACCTGCCCAATCTCCATCTGTGTAGGAAATAAGTGATAGATCCTTTCCTTTTGGATACCATAATCCAAACTCTTTTTTTCCTTTGAGATATTTGAAAATCCTCTTCACTTCTAATACATGTGATTCCTTTGGTGTTTCTTGAAATCGTGCCACTTGTCCAACTACCTGCATTAGATCTATTCTGGATGTTGTCACATATAGTAGGCTATCGATCATTGACTTGTATTTCCTCTGATCTATAGACTTTGAATCATCATCTTTGCTCAAATTGCAACTAGTTTTCATGAGAGTGATAACTGGTTTGCAATCTTCCATTATGAACATCTTTAACATTTCTCTTATATACTTGGTTTGAGAAATAAAAATTCCTTGGTTTCTTTGACGTATCTGAAGAACCAAAAAGAAGGATAGTTCTCCAAGTAATCACATTTCAAATTCATTCTGCATGTCCTTTGCAAATTTTGGTTTTAACATGTCATCAGTACTTCCAAAAATAATATCAACATAAACTTCAATTAATAAAATACTATCTTGAGTTACCTTGATGTAGAGGTAGAGGTTGTTGTCTGCACTTCCTTTTCTGAACCCTGCCTATTCTAGATATTTATTCAATCTAGAGTACCATACTCTAGGATCCTGTTTTAGACCATACAAGGCCTTCTTTAATTTACACACATAATCCGCGTTCTATGACAAATGAAATCCTTTTGGTTGTTCAATGTAGACTTCTTCTTCAAGTTCCCCATTCAAAAAAGATGATTTTACGTCCATCTGATACACTTTAATATTTTTGGAGCATGCATAAGATAAAATCAATCAGATTGCTTACATTCTGACAATTGGAGAAAATGTCTCTTCAAATTCAATTCCTTCAACCTGTGCATATCCTTTACATGCCAATCTAGCTTTGTTCCTTGTAACTTGTCCATCTTCATTCAATTGATTCCTATACACCCACTTTGTGTCGATCACATACTTATCCCTTGGTCTTGGAACCAATTCCCAAGTGTCACTTTTCTCTTTTTGATCCAATTCTTCATCCATTGCCTTATTCCAAATTGCATCCTTGCTAGCCTCTTCAAAACAGGTTGGTTCAATCATAGATGAGAGTGTTAGGTGTGTTTGTTCTGGTGAACAAATTCTTCTTCTAGTCTCAAATCCCACATCTTTGTTTTCAATAATTTGATCTGAAGGATGATTCTTCTCTACTCGTCTTCTAGGTGTCTTTGGAGGAACTTGTTGAACTTTCTCTTTTGATTCTATTGGATACTCTTCATCTTACCCTTCTACTTCTTTTTCATCTTCTGCTTCTTCTTCGTAAATCTCTTCCATTGATTCACTTTCTTCTTTCTTTAATTCTTGTTACGTTGATGCTTTCCACAAATTTGTTCAATCTCAGGTTGTAACACTTGTATGCTTTCCTTGTACTTGAGTAACCAACAAGTACTCCTTTGTACACACTAGAGTCAAACTTTCCCATTATGCCATCTTCTCTTTTGATGTAGCATTTGCTTCCAAAAACTCTGAAGTGCTTCACATTTGCCGGTCTTCCTTTCCATAGCTTGTAGGGAGTTTTGTCAGTGTTGTTTCTAAGAATTACTCTATTTTGAATCTGAAATACTATATTCATTTTCTATGTCCAAAAGATATTTGTCAATTTGGAATCCATCAACATTGTTCGAGCCATTTCCTATACTGTCCTGTTCTTTCTTTCAACAACTCCATTATGTTGAGGTGTCCTAGCAACGAATAATTTCCTTTTTATTCCATGCCTACTACAATAGTCCATAAATTCCTTTGAAGTGAAATCTCCTCCATTATCATATCTCAAGCATTTGATTTTTTAATCCATTTCATTCTCAACCATTTCCTTGTAGACCTTGAAGTTTTCAAAAGCTTTTGACTTATTCCTGAGAAAGAAAACTACAGTCATTCTTCTATAATCATCAACTAATAACATAAAATATTTCTCACCTTTTAAACCCTTTGTTGTAGTTGGTCCAACTAGATCAGTAAGCACAATTTCTAGTGGTCTTGTCGTTGAATATTCTTTTGATTTAAACCTGGTCTTTGTTTGCTTTCCTTGTTGACAATGCTTGCATAAAGTGTTGGTTGGTTTCGTGATCTGGGGAATTTCTCTAACTTCTTCCCTTTTGTTGACTTTGACAAGGTTATCAAAATGTATGTGACCTATTCTTCTGTACCATATCCAAGTCCTATCCTAGGCAACACTTTTCATTTCCAATTTCACTTAATACATATATGTTGCTTGAATTTCTCGCAGTTGTTGCAATAAATTTTCCTGAACCTTCTTTTATTATCTCACACTTTTGTGAATTGAAAGTAACTTTATGACCTTGGTCACACATTTGAATTACACTTAGAAGATTATGTTTCATATCTTCTACTAGTAGAACATTTTCTGCCTTGGCATTCTTGTTCCCAATTCTGACTGTTCCTTTTCCAATGATTTTAGTTGAATCATCATTTCCGAAGGAGGCTGATCGATCTCTTTCCTTTCTTAATGTAAGAAACTTGTCTCTATCACCTGTCATGTATTTTGAACAACCACTTTCAACATACCAACCACGTTTCTTCTTCTTATCTTGTAGAGTGAGTGTGCATTCTTCATTGATGTATTGATTCTTCTTTCTTATCCATGTCCTTTTCCGAGGTTCCTGTATGTGACTGTTGTTGTTCTGTTGTGGTTCTCTAGGAGGGACTGTCATTCTGCAATATTTGGCCATGTGTCCAAAGTTGTTACATTTGTAGCATTCCACTTCAGTTCTCAAAGATTCAAACTTGTTGTAACTTCTTCTCTGTGTTTCACTAGGCCTTCTTGGATAACCCTTTTGTGTATGAATTTCAAAGTTGTTCATGTTCCTGTTGTTAGCTTTGCGATTCACAACTTTATGTCCAAAATTATTACATGATAACATAAACCAAAAAAGATAGTTTGATACCTGGGAGTTGAAGATCTTCTGAAAGGAGGTACTCTTATGAATCATTCTTCTTCCCGAGGCCTATCTATTTTTTTTCGGTCGTTGATTCTGAAATCTGAATCTTCTTGGTTTAGGAGTGTCTCTGTAATTTTCTTTGTAGACATTTCTATCCCCTTTTATTGTTTCTGCATAGCTTTTTGGATATGTTTCTTGTTCTGTTGTTTTGGTGCTTGATCCATTTTCTGTCTGATTGTATCCAAGTCCAGACTTGTCATGATGAGGTTTTTGACGATTGATAATGTCATTCAAAACTTTTGAGTTGTTCTGCATATTTTTCTTTTGAAGATCCTTTCTTAATGTGACAATTTCTGCTTCCAAATTTCCAATGATCTTGTCTCTTCCTTCTAGCTATTCTTTGAGTGCTTCTTCATTTTTTTTATCTTCTTCAATTTGAACCTTCAAATTTGTGATCATTTGTTCTAGTTCCTAAGTGTCTTTTTTCTTTTCTAGTTCCGCTTGTAGTTTCTTGTTTTTCTTCTTTTCTCTTCTGATTCTACGACACACAACAATTCTTCTCGATAGTCAACTTCTGCCTCTTCATATTCTTATTCAGCCTCTTCATATTATTCTTCGGAGTCTTATTTATCAGAGTGTTGTTTATCAGAGTCTTCTACTTCCATGAATAGAACTCTTTCTGTCTCACTGTCACTAACTTCATCTTCATATGATGATGATATGTCTTCTTTGGTGCATAAGCTTTTCTTGAAAAATTTCTTTGTGGTTCTTTTGCCTTTATATGTTTGTTTTCTATTTGAGTAACCTTCATCATT
The DNA here is from genome assembly GCA_009831015.1 of Picea engelmannii. Lineage (NCBI taxonomy): Eukaryota > Viridiplantae > Streptophyta > Pinopsida > Pinales > Pinaceae > Picea > Picea engelmannii. The sequence goes on along the minus strand of ML783090.1, from coordinate 455,151 downwards.
TATCTTTTTCTTATGAGGACATTTGTTATAAAAATGACCAATACCATCACAATTAAAACAAATCAAAGGAAGCTTACCTCTATACCTACCATTGGTTCCCTTGTTCAATCTTCTGACAAAGTTGGCCTCTTCTTCATCATCTTCTGAGATGTCATTGTTGTTGCTATGTTCTTTTTCTTTTTGCTTTCCCTTTTTCTTTGAACTTTTGGTTGTTTTGAAGGCTGCTTCTTTTATATATAGATTTTCCTGTTCAGTTATCATTTTATATAATGTGAAGATTCCATGTAGTTTGTCCATGATTATTGAGTTTAGATATGCTCTTTCTTCTAGTGCTGATATCTTAGGGTCAAATATCATAGGAAGATATCTTAGTACCTTTTGAACAATTACATATTCTTTGATTTCTTCTCCCAATCCCAAGATTTCATTTACTATTTCATTGGCTCGTAAAAAGTAAGCTACAATGTTCTCATATTCCTTCATCTTTAGTTGTTCGAATTGACCTCTGTAAGTTTGAAGCTTTGCTGCTTTGACTTTTGAATCTCCTTCATAAATATTTCGAAGATTGTCCCAAATCTCTTTAGAGGATTTACAATGTGCAACTTTGGTGAATACCGATTCTCTAAGACCATTCAGAAGTGCATTTGTGGATTTGGAATTATTCTGACTGAGTTTCATTCCTTTCTCATTTGTCGACAGAACTACAGGTGTTGTGTATCCATCTACAATTGATTGCCAAATTTCCAATCCATGTGCCTATATATATGTATTCATCCTTATGGTCCAAAATGCATACTTCTGTTCATCAAACTGTGGTATTCCATTTTTATACATGTTGTTTCTCTCCATGATCTACCTTTTAGTGGTTAAACTGATTTCTGAAGGAACCTACACTAATACCAATTGTTGGATTACTGAGAGGAGGGGTGAATTGGTAATAGATAAATATAATCCTTTTTAACCATATAATGCAAGTGTTATATCATTGTGTCATTATCATTCAATATTTTCAGAGTAAATAAATAATGAACAAATAAACAATCATACACATACACAGTACACCATTGTTTTTACGTGGAAATCCAAAGTGGGAGAAAACCACATAATGATTTTTCTTATATGTCTTGAAGAATTACATTCATTGGAAGCACCAATTTCCTTTGTTTTCCAGCTACAATTGGAAGAAGGCTCTAACCCCCTAGTTTCTCAGGCTACAATATGAGGGAAGCTCCAACTCCCCATTTCTCTTACTAAAACCAGAAGGAGGCTACAACCCAGAAGGAGACTGAATTCTGACTTATTCTACAGAGCGACCTTGTAGAGCCTTCCCCACACAAAATATTTTTTGAATGGATCTGAAAATGTTACATAAAACATTACAGACAATACTCTAACCAACACATTTTTCGTATTGAATTTGGATCTGTTATGAAGAATTTATGACATTTTTACCCGAGACACCTATTTTAGACTAGTTTCAGGACTAGCCACAAACCCCACGAAGTGTAACTCCAAAAATACAATGACCCACAAGCTGAATTTTTTACCACAGATAATTGGATATGTTTCCTCAATGGCCTATCAATTTCATGGTATGAATCATTCTAGAAAAAAAATTATTGCGAAAATGGTGAGATGACCTATAAATAACATACCTTAGAAAGTATCATCAAAAGAATTTATCCTCCCTTGAATTCCGGCTTTTGTTTCTTCAACTTACCTTTGAAATTCAACTTAGATATCCTTTGGTTACCTCAATCACGTATAGATATTCAATATACTCAAGTGTGATATGAAATGAGAGAGCCTTGCCTCTTATTTATACTCTCCAAGTAGCTTCCTTAAAAGCATCTTCTAGGTCACTTAACCTATTTCAAGTCACTTAACCCATTTCTAGGTCACTCAACTTATTTCTAGGTCACTTAACCTATTTCTAGGTCACTTAACCCATTTCTAGGCCACTTAACCTATTTTCCTCATTTTTAGGGTTAACTACTTTCCATAATTAGAAAGTTCTCCATTTCTTTATCATTTAAATATTCCTTCTTGACTTTGTCACCTCACTTTATAATCTTCTTTGATTTTGTCATTTCACTTTATTATTTAAATAATCCTCCTTGACTTTGTCACTTTTCTTTACCATTTAAATAATAATTTCTTCTTTGCAAGCTCTTTGACTTCTTTGACCTTTTGGGGCTTCAAGCCTACATATGAGGGTCCTCCAACTTCGTAAGGCCATAACTCTCAAACCGTGAGGAGTTATGTGACATTCCACATACCACCAGAAATGAGATGACATGTACTATCCATATAAAATAGTATTACCTACAAATATATCAAAACTCATACCATTATACATGAAACAACCTTGAGTCCATTACCCAAACCTTTGTGCTACCAGAATTCGCTACCGAACTTTCTTCAAGGGTTAACATCAATGGAAACCAACCTTAATAAAAAATCTCCCCATTTGGCATTGATGGAAACACTCTGATGCAATACTGAAGTCATATCTCTCATTCTCCCCCTGGAACCATGCCTCCATCCTCTGTATCTCTGTGACCATTGCTCCCCCTGGAATCATGCCTCTGTCCTCTACATCTGATAAATCTCTCCCCCTTTGTCATCAATGGAAAATGTATCTTTTTATCCGAGGTTTCTCCCCCTAACTGAATTTTCCTCTTTATGGTGCTTCCTCGTGTACATATAAGACATACAATGTAAGCATTAAAAAACATTCATTTTGGAGTAGAAATAACTCTGAGTCTCTAGTGAAGATACTCAACGGCTTCCCATGGAAGTGGTTTTGTAAAGATGTCTGCCACTTGTTATTTTTTTCCCACATACTCAACTTAGATGTTCTTTTATGCAACCTGTTCTCGTAGAAAGTGATACTTGATTGGAATGTGATTTGTCTTGGAGTGCATCACTGGGTTCTTTGAGATACTGATGGTTCTTGTATTATCAAAATATATTGGAATGGGATCATCATACTCAACCTGTATATCTGTCAGAGTTTGTTTCATCCAAAGAACCTGTGTACAACATGTTTTTGCTGCAATATACTTTGCCTCGACTGTAGATAGAGATATTGATGATTGTTTTTTTCTTAGCCATGATACTAAACACTCACCCAAGTAGAACACTGCTCCACTGGTGCTTCATCAGTCATCAATACAACATGCCCAATCTGCATCTGTGTTGGCAATAAGAGATAGATCCTTTCCTTTTGGATACCATAATCCAAACTCTTATGTTCTTTTGAGATATCTGTAAATCCTCTTCACTGCAAACACACGTGATTCCTTTGGCGTTGCTTGAAATCGTGTGATATGAAATGAGAGATCCTTGCCTCTTATTTATACTATCCAAGTAGCTTCCTTTAAAGCATATTCTAGGTCACTTAACCCACTTCTAGGTCACTTAACCCATTTCTAGGTCACTCAACTTATTTCTAGGTCTCTTAACCCATTTCTAGGTCACTTAACCTATTTTCCTCATTTTTAGGGTTAACGACTTTCTATAATTAGAAAGTTCTCCATTTCTTTATCATTTAAATATTCATCCTTGACTTTGTCACCTCACTTTATAATCTTCTTTGATTTTGTCACTTCACTTTATTATTTAAATAATCCTCCTTGACTTTGTCACTTTTCTTTACCATTTAAACAATAATTTCTTCTTTGCAATCTCTTTGACTTCTTTGACCTTTTGGGGCTTCACGCCTACATATGAGGGTCATCCAACTTCGTAAGGCCATAACTCTCAAACTGTGAGGAGTTATGTGATGTTCCACATACCACTAGAAATGACATGACATGTACTATCCATATAGAATAGTATTACATGTAAATATATCAAAACTCATACCATTATACATGAAATAACCTTGGGTCCATTACCCAAACCTCTTTGTTACCTGAATTTGCTACCAGACTTTATTCAAGGGTTGACATCAATGACAACCAACCTTAATCAACAATCACTCCTTGGAACCTCTTAGAAAATGAGTTATAGAAAAAATGACATACCTTGTTGAATTCTGGCTTATTCTAGAGAGAGAACTTGTAAAGCGTGCCCCACACAGAATATTTGTTGCATGGATCTAAAAATTGTACATAGATTACTATAGACTATACTCTAACCAACACATTTAGTCTTACTTAATTTGGATCTGTTATAAAGAAGGTATGACATTTTTACCCGAAGCACCCGTTTTAGACTAGTTTCAGGACTAGCCACAAACCCTATTTTCCATGGAGTGTAACTCCAAAAATACAACGAACCACAAGCTAAAATTCGTACCACAACTACTTGGATACGTTTTCTCAATGGCCTCCCAATTTCACAGTCTGGATCATTCTAGAAAAACATTTATTGCGAAAATGGTGAGATGACCTGTAAATAATATATCTTAGAAAACATCATCAAAATGATTTATCCTCCCTTTAATTTCGGCTTTCTTTTACTTCACCTTCCCTATGAAATTTGGCTTAGATATCCTTTTGTTACCTCAGTCACTTGTAGATATTCAATATGCTCAAGTTTGATTAAAATGAGAGAGTCTTGCCTCTTATTTATACTCTCCAAGTAGCTTCCTTAGAAGCATCTTCTAGGCCACTTTGTCCACATAGTCACCTATGTCCAACTTTGCCCAATTTTCCACTTGTCCATGTATCCAATAGCCACTTGACCACTTAACCCATTTTCCTCATTTTAGGGTTAACCTTCTTATACCACTTTCCATAATTAGAAATTTCTCCATTTACTTTATTATTTAAATAATCCTCCTTGACTTTGTCACTTCACTTTATTATTTAAATAATCATCTTTGATTTTGTCACTTCACTTTATTATATAAATAATCCTCTTTGAATTTTCCACTTCACTTTATTATTTAAATAATCCTCTTTGACTTTGTCACTTCACTTTATTATTTAAATAATCCTCTTTGAGTTTGTCCCTTCACTTTATTATTTAAATAATTTCTTCTTTGCAAGAACTTTGACTTCTTTGACCTTTTGGGGTTTCAAGCCAATCTTATGAGGGTCCTTGAACTTCCTAAGGCCATAACTCTCAAACCGTGAGGAGTTATGTGAAGTTCCACATACCATCGGAAATGACATGACATGTACTATCCATCTAGAATAGTCTTACGTGCAAATATATCAAAACTGATACCATTATACATCAAACAATCTTGGGTCCATTACCTAAACCTTTGTGCTGTCGGAATTCACTACTGGATTTTCTTCAAGGGTTGACATCAATGAAAAACAACCCAATTAGTCAACACTTTCATCCCGAAGGAAGAAAGTGGCAGAAGAGGACAAGTATGAAGAACATGAGAAAAACTTCCATATGGTCTTTTATCGCATGTCAGAAATGGTTGATTGAATGTATGGAGACTACGAGAAGATGATGAAGAAGAAAGAGAAGAAAAAGGAAGCATAAGTTGATGATAATGCTTCAATAAATCAAGGGGTTTGAGGAGACCCTCCCAAGCCTCCATCTTCACCATCAAGTTCTAGCTCTTCTTCCTATGAGTATTCTCATCATTCTCATCATTCTATCCATAAATATTCTTTTAAGAAACCATTATTAAAGCTTGATGTAAAATTTCCTTTACCTATGTTTGATGGAGATGCTAATCCTGAAAATCTAGATAATTGGATCCGACAGGTTGAAGTATATTGTCATGTTCAACAAATTAATGAAGAGGAAGTTAAAGTGCAATTGGCTTCTCTTTGGTTGGAAGGCATCACTCTCGTATGGTGGGAGAGAAAAATTCAGGACATAAGTAAGTGTGGTAATATTCTTTCCTTATTGTCGGAATTTAAATTAGCGATAAGGAATTTTTTTTATCCATTGGGTTATTTACATAAAGCAATGATGGAATGGAAAAAATTAAGACAAAGTAAAGGTCAAACTATACAAAGTTTCACGGAAGAATTTAGGAAGAAATATCTTTCATTAAACATTCCTTTGGATTCTTATAAAACTTTAATGAAGTATATTGGCGCACTTGACAGTTATATTCATCATAATTTGCTATTGTTTAACCCCACCAGTCTTGACGAAGTTTGTGTGAAATCCACTCACCTCGAGAACAGGGGAAAGCATGTTCAAGAAGATCCCACAAATAAACCTTCCAATTTCCCACATAAGCACTTTAATAAGTTTAAAAGGAAGGAAAAAACTACCACCATTGTAAAGAGAGAAGAAGGAAAACGATCTTGTACTCATTGCAAGAAAAGTGGTCACGATGATGAACACTATTGGAAACTACATCCAGAGAAGAGACTGAAGAAGTTCGGTGGAAAGAGGAAGACAAAGAATGTTGCTACAATGAAATAAGATCTTGGTTCTGATTCAGGAGATGAAGGGAATATCACAACGGTTGGAGTACAAGGTAACAATTCCCTTCATGCTAGTTCAAATTCCAATAACGAGTCTCATGATGATGAAAGAAAGAGGAATGAATTATTTCATAGAAGAGTTGTATCTAAACACACTAATATAGATACATTGTTTGATCTGGGTTCCCAAGTAAACTTGATCTCTGAAGCACTTGTAAAAAATATGGGTCTTGAAACTAAACCACATCCAAAGCCTTATCCTCTTGGTTGGGTACGTGATAAAGAAAAACTTAATGTCACCAAGAAATGTAGGTCAGATTTGATATTGCTTCAAAGTTGATTGATGAAGTGGATTTGGATGTTGTATCACTTGATATATGTGGCATAGTTTTAGGGAGTCCTTATCTTTATGATATAAAAACAATCTTCTTTCATCATGAGAACACATATCACCTTACTAAGGGGGGACTGGAATATATTGTTAGAGTCCACAACATGAGTATAAACACAACACTTGTTAGTGCAGGACAAATGAAGAGATTCATAAACACTAATAAGAGATATGTAGTCATGGTTTTAAGGGAGAAAGATTTCAGAACATCTGATGCTTTCCAAGGATGTGATCCTTCTCATAAGAAAGAACTAATTGATATTTTTTCTAAGTATGATGATATTTTCCAAGAACCAGATGGATTACCTCCTAAGAGGGAAATCCAACATGAAATACATCTTCAACAGGATTCTCCTCTTCCTAATGTGGGCATGTACAAGATGTTAGTTGTAGAGATGACATATATCAAGAAGTAGGTACACGGATTATTGGATCAAGGGGTCATAAGGCCCAAATCATCTCCTTGTGGTTCTCTGATCATGATGGTGCCAAAGAAAGACGACACATGGCGAATGTGTGTCAATTATCGGGCCTTAAATAAAATCACGGTAAAAAATCGATACCCTCTTCCTCATATAGATGATTTACTTGATCAGTTAAAGAATGTTGTTTATTTCACTAAGTTGGATTTGCACAGCGGATACCATCAGATCAAGGTTGCAAAGTAAGATGCATGGAAGACTACCTTTAAAACCAAACATGGATTGTTTGAGTGGTTATTTATGTCGTTTGGGCTTTGTAATGCCATGGCAATTTTCATGCGTGTGATGAATGATGTATTCATGCCTTTTCTAAATGATTTTATGACTGTATATTTAGATGACATTCATATATTTAGCGGGACTTGGGATGAACATGTAAGGCATGTAAAGCAAGTATTGGATACTTTTCAAAGGGAAAAGTTGTAAGTCAAATTTTCCAAATGTGAATTTGGTAAGACTGCACTTGTGTACTTAGGTCATATTGTAGGAGGAGGACAATTGAAAATTTATCCTTCCAAGATTGATGTAATTGTAAATTGTCCTAATCCCAAAAGTGTAACTGAAATATGGAGCTTCTTAGGTGCAGTCTAGTATTGGAAGAGATTCATTTCAAACTTCTCCTTTATAGCATCTCCTTTGCATGCCTTAACCAATGTGAAGAACACTTTTTAATGGGGAGGAAAGCAATAAAATACTTTCAACACTTTGAAGGAAAATATCAGTACCGCACCAGTATTAGCACCGCCAAATATTCAACAACCCTTCGAGATCGAGATAGATGATAACAGATACGCCATGGGTGCAGTATTGATGCAATATCATACGCCTATTTGTTACCACTATGAAACTTTTAACCAAGCTATTGTTAACTATCCTACATATGATAAAGCGTTGTAGGCATTAGTTCAAAGCGTAAAGAAATGGAAGCACTACTTGTTAGGGAAGGAAACAATCATACATACAGATCATCAACCCTTACAGTATCTCCGAGCACAAACAAAACTACAACAATCTCAACATTACAGATGGATGGGTTTCCTACAACAATTTCATTTGGTAATCAAGTACAAAAAGGGTACAAGTAACAAGGTAGATGATATGATTTCTAGACCTCCTATTGTTGCTTCTATTATTTTGAAGAATGCTTCTTTATCTCATG
>ML783090.1:342993-373640 GCA_009831015.1 Picea engelmannii | reverse complement strand
GTTACAAACCAGGGGCCCTAGAGATATCTAGGGTCTTCAAATGCTTGGTCCCAGACCAAGACTCTCATGCCCCAAGCATGGTTACCCTGGTTACAAACCAGGGGCCCTAGAGATATCTAGGGTCTTCAAATGCTTGGTCCCAGACCAAGACTCTCATGCCCCAGGCATGGTTACCCTGGTTACAAACCAGGGGCCCTAGAGATATCTAGGGTCTTCAAATGCTTGGTCCCAGACCAAGACTCTCATGCCCCAGGCATGGTTACCCTGGTTACAAACCAGGGGCCCTAGACATATCTAGGGTCTTTATCAATTTGGTCCCAGACCACATACCCCAGGAGTTCACTGGGGGCCCTAGATCTTGTCTAGGGTCTTAGCCAACATTGGTCCCAGACCACATACCCCAGAAGTTCACTGGGGGCCCTAGATCTTGTCTTGGGTCTTAGCCATCTTCCAGGAGAATGGCTCTCGCTGCTGCATGTAAATTTAACAGAAATTTCGTTTTTATGTATATTCTACACCATAATGTCCCTCGGTTGGGCTGGGGGATGTTACATTATGGTATCAGAGCTCTGGTTCAAACATCGGGCTTGTATGGGCTCGAACCAGAGCAAATTGGTGAAATTCGTTGTTGCAGATTTTGTCTATGACCGATTTGGGGGGAAAACGAAGATTTTAGAGAGAAATCCCCAATTCCGTGAGTGAAATCCGAGTTTTAATGACTTCGGACAGTTTGAGATGGTTAATGGAGTAGAGCGGTGAACTTGCAGATCGAAATTTGAATTGGAATGGTCAAAATTCAAGTTTTAATGGCCGCATGTAGAGTTACAAGCAGTTTGGTGGAACGACGACTAAAATCTCTTTTGAATTCGAGATCGACAACTTAGATTCACTATAACAAATTTAAAAATTCGTAATGTTTCGATCATTTGAAAGGTTGATCAAATTGACGACCAAGATTCATTTCAGGGGATGGGAAATGGATCGGATCAACGGTTTGTATTCATCCCAGTTTTGGATTAAAATTTGCTAAGTGTAAAGTTCGATAATAGAATCCACTGACGGTCGATGGTCAAATCAACGAGTTTGGCAAAATGTTGGAAATTCGCCAAGAGAAATCACCTACGGCCGATGTACGGATCGACCGAAATGCCGAAGAGTTTGAGTCGGCCATAAGACATCTCTGACCACCGATGGTCGACGGTTGGGGGTCGACCGAATCTGACAAAGTATTTCCAGTCGTCAACGAACATCGTCGATGGTCGATGGGCCAATGGTCGGGCATCAATCGATTTAGGCGAAGTGTTCGAATCAAGCAAGAGAAGTCGTCGATGGCCGATGTGTTGATGATTCGGCGTCGATTGAAGTCGGCGAGGCGTCCGAGTTGTCCAAGAGAATTGTTCGATGGCCAATGGGAGAAAGAGGATGATGACATCATCATCCACGTGTCGGGCCATGTCAACATCCGTGTGTCGTGCCACGTCACCCAAGTTGACACCTTAGGATGACGTGTCGTGCCACATCAGCATCCACGTGTCGTGCCACGTCAGCAGTTGCCACGTCAACCAACAAAAGTGGTCGATGGCCAATGGTTAAATCAACCGATTTGGGAAAGCATTTGACGGTCATCGGGGATCGTCGATCACTGATGGGTTTGTGGTTAGGCATCGGCAGATTCAGCGGAGAGTTTTTCATTCGCCAACAAATATCGTCAACAATCGATTTAAGAGATGTTTGAAAATTGGGTGTCGGGGAAATGGGTTGACGATCAACGATCGGATCGATAGCTTTGGAAAAACGTTTTGCATATCTAAAGGATGATACCAATCATCGATGGCCGACAAGGTCAGATCAACGGTTGTTGTGTATCATGATTTGAGATCAACGATTGATATTTAAAGAATTGTTACAGTAATAAAATAGTGAATTTTGTGTAAAATTTTCCGAAATTTTCATATTTTTGAAGGTCATTAACTTGCGGGGCATTTTTGAGGCCCTAAATGACATTTTTAGCAAGTCAAAACCCACGACAACAGAGTATACCAAGTGTACAAAGGTACACTTTGTCTCTGCGACTCAAATAAAAGAATTCGAAGAGAGCTATCCAACGAGCTAAACGGTTCGCAAAACAGAGCTCGTATGAGAAAGTTACAGCCAAAACAGTGAGGGTAAAATTTTGGCACTAGTATTACTTACAGAGGGCATAACTTTATGCTTAGAAGTCCATTTGGGGCACAGGATTAGTCGATGGAAAGCTTATGACCCATAGAAGCTAGCGGTGGAGTCAAATTTTGGTTATGGGTACCTGAAAATGTGCAATAAGAGAAATAAGACATTTGTAGCATACATGAGTAAATCCAATAAAAAAACTTGAAGAGAGCTATCCAACGAGCTAAACGGTTCGTGAAACAGAGCTCGTATGAGAAAGTTACAGCCAAAACAATGAGGGTAAAATTTTGGCACCCGTGTTACTTACAGAGGGCATAACTCTATGCTCAGAAGTCCATTTGGGGCACAGGAGCAGTCGATGGAAAGCTTATGACCCATAGAAGCTAGAAGTGGTGTCAAATTTTGGTTTTGGGTACCTGAAAACGTGCAGGAAGAGAAATAAAACACTTGTAGCATACATGAGTAAATCGAATAAAACAGCCTAAACTTCTCCGGACCATAACTTTCAGCTCGGAGCTCAAATTTGAGCAAACAAATAGTCATTGGAAAGGTCTTGAGTAGAAGACATATGTCAATCCATAATTTTGATTTGGGCAATCAAATTTCTCAGAAATTAATATTTGGATTTATGTAGCAGTAAAAAGAGTGGAATTGCAACATGTAGTTGTTGTAACTTTTCACTCATAATTCAGATTGAGGCACGAGTACAATCGTTGGGAAGCTGTTTCGGGGAGGAATGCATCAAGCAAATCAAAATTTGAATTGGTGCAATGTGTCCTTCATAAATTGATGAAGAAATAATCTATATTGTATATGATGAAATGTTTTATGCTATGCATATTTCTAACAATAATTATTATATGCACATTTCTTGCAGAATTAGAGGTAAAAAAAGAAACTTTAATTCTTAAATGAGGACTGGAGTCATGGAAGATGCTCAAGGATCTTACAACCATGAGGAAGAGATCAGAGGTCTGCATGTCAGCATGGGGAATGTTGAGACATAGTCAAATGGAAGAAGAGATAGGCAAGAGCCTATCACTATGATAACTTTGCATAGGGAAGTGCAGAGATACAAAACTGATAATGAAAGGATTATGAAGGCTCAAAAAGAGATAATTCAGAGCTTGAACATGTTGTATAAGCAAGTCAACAAGGATTCTGGCACCAAGCAAGCAGCTAGTGCTAGACAAGTATCAACATCTAAATCCCATAGTAAAAAGGATGATCATGGAAATGATAGGCAGTCAAGAAGCATGAGCAGGCGTCATCATTCTCCAAGGCAGTCTACTAGAAGAACTCGTGCAAGTTCAAGACCAGGAAGCAGCACAAGTGTGTCTCATGTTCGGAGGCAAAGAAGAAGGCATGAGGCAGACATCTTGCAAGGTGAACTCAGGAAAATCAAACCACCTACTTTCAATGGTGAGCACAGGACAGGAGAAGAGGTCGAGGCCTGCCTGTTGGAAATGAATAAATATTTCTAGCTGCATGATTACCCATCCCAGGTAGAAGCTAGAATTGCCACCTACCACTTGAAGGAAAGGCAGCCATGTGGTGGGATCAACTTAAGCAAGCCAAGAACCTCGATGAGAAGAGGATATCATGGAGGCAGTTCAAAGGATATTTCCAAGAGAAATATTTGTCCGGGCATTACTATGAGAGAAAGATGAAAGAGTTCTTTGAACTCAATTTGGGAACCATGACAATGGAGGAATATGAGAAGCAGTTCTTTGCATTGTTAAAGTATGTTGACTTCATCAAGGATGAGAAGGTTAAAATCCAAAGGTTTCTAAGTGGGTTACCCTTCTATAGCAACAAGATACAATATGATAATCCCAAGACTTCGGAGAAAACCATAAGGAGAGCAAGGCACCTTTATGAGCAAAGCAAAGGAAGGCCAATTTTCCAAAAAGCTTGGAATGACAAGATGAAAGGGAAAAAGGATCAAAGGCAGAAAGGTTTTAGGCCACCACCCTTTTTCAGAAATAACTCCCAAGCAAATCAGCAAGGCCAAGCAACCCAAAATGAGCAAAAGAATGCAGATTCATTCAGAAAAAGGCCAAGGAAGCATCATGTTCAATGTTGGGGATGTGAGAGAAATCACTTATATAGGGACTGCTCTCACAAAGGAGAAAGAATGAATATTGTCCACAACATTCAGGAGGATGAAATAGTGAAAGACATGGAAAGAAGAATGCCAAGGATTTATGCAGCCTTGGACAAGAAGTAGGCAGAGTATCAATCCCCCATGATCGAAGTGGAAGGTAAGATTGACAACCAACCCATACCAATTTTGATTGATTCTGGAGCTAGCCATAGTTACATAAATGCTAACATTGTTGAAAGATTTTACTTGCAAAGAAGTAAGCATAAGAAATCTTGGTTAGTTCAGTTAGCCACGAGGGCTAAGAGGAAAATCAATGAGTTGGTTAGAGATTGTTCGATAGACATGAATGGACTTAGCACAAAGGTAGATGTAAACATCATACCGTTGGGTTCATATGACTGTCTAATTGGCATGGATTGGTTGGAAGAGCATCATGTTGTCCTAGAGTGTTACAACAAGACAATCACGTGCCTTGATGAGGAAGGGAAGCAAGGCAAAATTCAAGGCATTCCAAGAGATGTAGTTGTTAGAGAGATTTCAACTATGCAGTTGAAGAAGAGCTTCATGAAGGGATGTCAGATGTTTGCAGCCCATATGGAGGAAGCAACGAAAGGCAAAGTGGCGAGCATTGAAGAACATCCGGTCTTGAGGGATTTTGAAGATGTTTTTAGAGAAATTCTAGGATTGTCACCAAAGAGAGACATTGATTTCTCTATTGATTTGGTGCTAGGAGCTGCCCTAGTGTCTAAGACACCTTACAGAATGGGTACACCAAAATTGAAGGAGTTGCAGATGCAGCTTGAAGAGTTGTTAAAAAAGGGGCATATACACCCAAGTGTCTCACCTTGGGGAGCCTCGGTTCTTTTTGTGAAGAAGAAGGATGGAACCTTAAGGTTGTGTATTGATTTCAGACAGCTTAATAAGGTTACCATAAAGAATAAGTATCCTTTGCCCATAATTGATGATTTGTTTGATCAGCTGAAAGGTGCGAGAATCTTTTCGAAGATTGACTTGAGATCAGGCTATCATCAAGTAAGGATAATGTAAGAAGACATCAGCGAGACAACATTCAGAACAAGATATGGGCATTATGAATTCAGAGTAGTGTCATTTGGGTTATCAAATGCCCCAGCAGTCTTTATGTGTTTGATGAATGGAGTGTTCAAGGAGTACTTGGACAAGTTTGTGATTGTGTTCTTTAGATGATATACTTGTCTATTCTAAATCAGAAGAGGAACATGAGCAGCATTTAAGAATGGTGTTGCAAGTTTTAAGAGAGCATAAATTGTATGCTAAGCTAAGTAAGTGCATCTTTTATCAAAAAAAGATTCACTACTTGGGGCATATAATATCAACAATAGGGATAGAAGTTGATCCTGAGAAGATAGAGGCCATTAGAGGATGGCCAATGCCAAAGAATGTCACAGAGGTTAGATCATTCATGGGTCTTGCCGGTTATTACCAAAGATTCATAAAAGTTTTTTCAAAGATTGCAAGTCCAATCACTTTGCAAAAGATGGGACTGAAATTTGAATGGACTTCCAAGTATGAAGAGAGTTTTCAACAGTTGAAGGGAATATTGACAAGTGCACCAATCTTGAAGATTGCAAATCCAAACGAAGATTTTGTTGTGTGCATCGATGAATGCAAGGAAGGACTCGATGGAGTTTTTAGTCAAAGAGACCATGTGGTATGTTGAGTCCAGAAAATTAAAAGAGCATGAGAGGAATTATGCTACACATGACTTGGAGTTAGCAACGATTGTAGCATTAAAAATGTGGAGGCATTGCCTTATGGGTAAGAAATTCGAGCTAAAGAAAGACCACTGTGGTTTGAAGCATTTGTTTGGAGTCTGGACAGCCAACACTAAATGCCAGACAAACTAGATGGCTGGAATTTCTGAGTGATATGACTTCGAAATTAAGCATATAAACGGCAAGGAAAATCAAGTGGTTGATGCACTCAGCAGGAGAGCTCATGAAGTGCATATTGCAACCATCAGCATGTACAGGACAGATCTGAAAGACAAAATTATTGCAGCAGCAAATTTAGATCAGCACTCTGTGAAAATAAAAGAAGCATTACAGCAAGGTAATTTCCAGCAGAAAATTAATTATTATGAGCTAAAAGAAGACAGAATTCTCGTGTACAAGGGTAAAGTGTATGTGTCGAATCCCAGTGAACTGAAAAATGCAGTGTTGAAGGAAATGCATAATGTGCCATATGCAGGGCACCCAAGATATCAGAAGACAATTGCAACAATAAGAAGCCAATATTTTTTGCCAAGAATGAAAAAAGAAGTGGCTAATTACATAGTCAAATGTCTTGTATGCCAAAAAGTAAAGACAAAACATAGACACCCAACAAGTTTGCTACAACCATTGCCCATTCCAAAATGGAAGTGGGAAGTTGTCATGGTTGATTTTATTACTAAGCTTCCCAGAACAGTGAAGCAACATGATTCCATCATGGTAGTGGTGGATAAATTGACTAAGGCAGCACATTTTATTCCAGTAAAGACTACACACAAGGCAGCGAATATCGCAAAAATTTATATGAAAGAAAATTGCTAGGCTACATGGAGTGCCTAAGGCAATAGTTTCAAACAAAGATCCAAAGTCTACTTCCAATTTTTGGAAGGGTTTATTCAAGGGCTTTGGGACAAATTTAAATCTTAGTACAACATATCATCCAAAGTCAGATGGGCAAATAGAAAGGACTAACAAGATAATTGAGGACATGCTTAGAATGTATGTGATTAGCCATCAAAGTGGGAAGATTACATCCATTTAGTTGAATTTGCCTACAATAATGGGTATCAGGCCTCATTGAAAATGAGTCTGTTTGAAGCATTGTATGGCAAAAAATGTAACACACCCGTGAGTTGGGATAATCCAGTAAACAGAGCACTTGTTGGGCCAGAATTGTTAAAAGAAATGGAAGAGCAGATGGTAAAGATAAAACAGAATTTAAAGGTTGCCCAAGATAGGAAGAAAAGTTATGCAGACAGGAACAAAATTTTCAGTGATTTTAAAGTGGGAGAACATGTGTTTTTGAAAGTGAAGGCAAGGAGAAGTTCGCTAAGATTAGGAAGTTGCCCAAAGTTGGCAGCAAGATATTGTGGGTCTTTTGAAATATTAGAAAAGACAGGGCCAGTTGCATACATGTTAGCATTGTCTGCATCCATGAGAGTGCATAATGTCTTTCATGTATCATTGTTAAAGAAATATGTGTCTGATCCTAACCACATAATTGATTGAAATGTGATCCAGGTGGAGCACGAAGGGGATTTCCGGGTGGAACAAGTACACATCCTGGACCGGAAAGTCAAAGTGCTCAGGAACAAAGCCATAGGGATGGTAAAGGATCAACGGTCCTATTACGGTCCTAAAGATACTACATGGGAGCATGAAGAAAACATGCGGGCAGAATACCCGCAAATTTTTTATAGTTTTGAAGAAGACAGAATGCAAGACTCCATTTTGAGCAACTAGAGTTTCGATACCACATCTCAGAGTCCCATTCAATTGCATTTGGGACCTTGAAAAAAAATGGTTCATTCCTTGGGTTATCCCTGATAAACGAATGGTACATCCGTTGGGTTATCCCTGATAAACGAATGGTGCATTCCTTGGGTTGGCGAGTTGAGAGAAACATGAGATTATGGTCGGAGTTGTTGCTGTAGTTGTTAAATTGCAGAATTTTATTTCTAAGTATTGTGATGTAAATTTGTATATATGTATATCGACATAGAGTGCACCGAGGACGGTGCACAATTGTAGCAAAGGGGGAATGTAAAATCCCCACTATAATCCCCAATTTAATTAATGCTTATGTAGATATAATATGTGGCTATGGCCAAGCGATGTAATATGTGAATTGTATTTCCTTGTTTTATTAATAAAATGTGATGCCGGTTTGCTAAGGGGACATGGACAAGAGATGTGGGGGCTAAATTAATCCACGAGAGGGGGGAGTGTCTAGGATAAGGGCCAAGAGGGGTCCAAGGGGGAAATACCTATGTATATTAATTTAACCCATTTTCCTAAATTTGTTATTTGTATATGAACCTTCCCATTTCTGATTGAGTGTTCCCAAAGCCAATCATTGAATACATGTAAGAGGGTGGGTGTGAGTGGTCACATTCCAAAGTTATTGGGCACATGGGGATTGAGTACAATCAACTTGGGGAAGAGTGTGAGTCAAGAAAGACAAGCCAAAGAGAGGAAATTTGTATGGGTTGGGACAACAAGTTTTAGTTAGTCAAGTTTGTGCATGGAAAACAAGTGGAGATCAAGAGAACAGAGTTGGAAGTTGATGGAGCCATGGAGGGCGAATTCTAGAGCATGTTGGAGCGTAATTGGAGCAATTTGGAGCTGGAAATTAAAGAGCCAGGTTGTCAGGCACGAAGAATGAACTCCTGTGTGAGTTGCACTAAAACTGTTGAATTTTCTATATGTGATGATATTGTATATATTCTTTTATTATTATATAATATGCAAAAGAATCACAACTGAAAGATCAATATCCACAGAACAACAAGATATATCCTCAGGGAAACCCTCAAGGGGGAGAAAACCCTACAAACTTTCCTCAGTATAGATACCTCCAACATGTACAATGTCATACAATGCTCTTTCACGAAATCAAGACCAAATAGACTCAGATATGAACCAAGAATAGCCTCCTAGTAAGTGCACACTACTCTCTTGTACTTATGTTCAAAAAATGAGATATCACAATATGACTCGATATAACCTCTATTTATACTCTAAAAGACCTAAAGGACACAACTTATCAATAAACCCTTTCACAATGACTTATCAAGTCAACCTTCTCGAGGTTATAACCAGTACAATTACACTTGGGAATAACTTCCGAAATTACATAAAATCTCAACACTCCCTCTTAATGAGGAAGGTATTCTATCTGGCACAGACTCTAACACTGTCGCCATCCACATGAGCTCATGACCATTGACTGTCGGACACACGAATCTATACATCACAGGAAATCCATAGTGACTTCACAACATGCATCCAAGACCAATGGGTAGCTCTCCAATAGCTACAACATGTCATCATGAGACTATCCAGTTTCCCGCAGAAACCTCGAATATCTTATGCATGACATCCAGTACCCTGCGATAACATATGTACCTCGTCTCTTCAGCATGCATCCAAGTTCGGTGGGTAGCTCTCCAATAGCTACAACATGTTATCATGACATCCACTACCCTGCGATAACATCTGAAACCATCATTCCCTCTAAAGAGGGACTACGCTGAGCTTGTTCCTGAAGTACTCGAACTTCGTCCTTGACAACGGCTTTGTCAGCACATCCGCAACTTGCTCATCAGTAGCCACATATTGGAGCCTCATTACTCCCTTCTACACCATATCCTTGATATAATGATACCTGATTTTGATATGGTTCGACCTATCATGAAACACCAGGTTCTCTAACAACTTTATACAACTCTGGTTGTCGCACAAGATACAAGTCGCCTCCATCGCAATATCGAATAATCCAGTTAGCAATTTCCGAAGCCACACTGCTTCGCGACTTGTTGCACATGCTACCACATACTCTGCCTCATCCGTACTGAGTGCTACACATGATTACTTCTTACCGATCCATGAAATCATATCGGATCCCAAAGTGAAGCAACATCCCAATGTACTTTTCCGGTTTGCAACAATATCGTCCCAATCTAAATCCGAATATCCAAGTAGAATGATCTCACTGTCTACAACATCCTTGAGCCCATAATCCATTGTACCTTTAAGGTACCTCATCACATGTTTTACTGCAATCAAGTGAACACGTCTTGGGTCAACCATGTACTGACATAGGGTATTCACAGCCAAACATATATTTGGTCGTGTATTTGTCAAATACATCAATGATCCAATCATTTGCCTATGTAATGTAGCATCCAAAGCCTCTAAAGTCATATCCTGCAGCCACTTCAGATTTGATACCATAGGTGTAGCCATTGCCTTGCAATCCAATATCCCGAACCTCTTCAGGATTTCCACTGCATACTTCCCTTGACCTAGGAAGATTTAACTAAGCTTTTGCCATAACTCCATTCCCAATTAATAGTGCATCAGCCCAGGATCCTTAATATCAAACTCAGAGGCCAACTCCCTCTGCCACTGAAAACTCTAATTGTCCAATCTGCCTCACTGGTTGCTCCCTCTGTGACTCTGTGACTCTGTGACAATATTTCCATTTTCCAAGGCACACAACATCATGGTAACCACCACATCAACACATTGACACAAGCTTCATGTGATCTCAACTATAGAGGGTTGGTCACGGCTTCATATGTCCATATCGATCACTTCTCACCAAATACTCGCGTTGATCTTGATCTTCTTCTTTGTCAGGTTCTCTACCTCAGCCCTGAACTCTTAGAATCTGTTGAAGACCTCATCCTTGGTCAGGTATCCATGGTAACTTTCCTAGAACAAGAACAAGAACATCTCCATGGAACAAACATTTCCACGATAATTTATCCAGAACGTAAAGAGAGTAAGGCTCAACATAACGACAACAGTTAGAATAGTCGATTCCATTATCATCCTCCCATTCGTAAGAGCACAAGGAACTTCAAATAGACAAAGTCAATTCACAAGAAATCGACTATCTTCGATGTGCTAACAATTCTCAACGAAGTCGAGAATACTCATTCCTATGTGCAAGAAATGCACAATATTCTCATTCTCCATATTGTCATGGACTCTGCAAGCCACAAGCAAGGTCCGACACACCATTGAGCCACATTCAAGTGGCACTTCCTTGACTAAGTTCTCTACCTCATCCAAGCATCCAACACGACCAAGAAGGTCCACCATGCAGGCTTAATGTTCCACTCTTGGAACGATGCCATAATCTTGACTCATAGAGTGAAAGTACTCACGGCCTTTGTTCACTAGGCCCTCTTGGTTGCATGCAGATAAAACACCAATAAAGGTAATGTGGTCTGGTTTCATCCATGTGGACTGCGTTTCTTCAAAAAGTCTAAGGTCTTCCTTGCCATGGTCATGTTGAGCACATGTTGCAATCATCACAGTCCACAATACAACATCTCGCTAAACAATTTCATCAAACACCTCATGTACACTTTCCATATCCCCACACTTGCCATATATGCCAACCAAAGCGCTTCCCACAGACATCACAGTGAACTCCTATTTTAATGATATAAACATGAATCTCTCTGCCATGTTCCATGCCTTGCAGCTCCATGTAAATAAAACACTTCAAGGCCTCATCAACGTACCCATTTTGAGCATATCCAACAATCATCGCATTCCACGAAATCAGATTTTGTGATGGCATTTCATTGAACACTCTGCATGCATCCTCTATGCTGCCACATTTAGAATACATGTCGACAATAACACTTCCAACAAACACATCACAGTGAACTCTTGTTTTAATGATATAAACATGAATCTCTCTGGCATGTTCCATGCCTTGCAGCTCCATGTGAATAAAACACTTCAAGGCCTCCTCAACATACCCATTCTAAGCATATCCGACAATCATAGCATTCCACGAAACCACATTCCGCTCCGACATCTCCCAAAATAGTCTCAGGGCTTTGGCTATGTTTTCATTCTGCACATACCCAACAATACTCCGCAACTAAATTCTCTCAAATCCGAATACAAACTTTGTGGTATTCGATCCCTTGACCACCGGCTACTGTTATTATGCAGAGGCACTCTTCGACGCAGTGACCACTACAAAACCAGCTTTTGCAAACCTCAATTGCCAATTGTTTTAACCAGGGCGTGATCTCGTGATCCAACACGCTCTTCATTATTATGAACTGGAAGAATTTAATGCTTCTGTAATTAAAAAACACTCACAGTCCCAGGCGACACTCCGGAACTCAGCACCTCCATGGTAGAGCTCCACACGTCGTGGCTCACTCAGCAGGGTTTTCTCACTGTGCTCTTGGCTCCTTCAGCACATTGGTGGCTCAAGCCCACGTTGTAGCAACTCTGAGCATCAAGAGAAATATGCATTCCTTAATTTCCCCAAACTCGTGGTTTCCAATGCAACAACACATCAACGACTGCTACCTTTTCATTCTCGTTCTCACAGCAGCATCAGCAGAGTCCCTCACCACGGATAACACTCATATGAAGGTAGCAACAACAGATTTCTTAAGAAACGACAGTGATTCCTCCTTTAATTAGAACAATGGCTATAGCTTTTGCTCCAACAAAAAGGCGACGCTCCACTCATCTCTACACCGTTGGGCATTGTGGGTGACTCCTCTCAAGATCTTGGGCCCTCCCGTGAGAGAGTTAGCCCACTCTTGTGTTGATACCATGTTGAATTTTCTATAAGAGATGATATTGTATATATTCTTTTATTATTATTCAATATGCAAAAAAAACACAACTGAAAGATAGATATCCACAAAACAACAATATATATCCTCAAGGAAACCCTCAAGGAGGAGAAAACCCTACAAACTTTCCTCAGTATAGATTCCTCCAACATGTGCAATGTCATACAATGCTCTTTCACGAAAAAAAGACCAAAGAAACTCAGACATGAACTAAGAATAGCCTCCTAGTAAGTGTGCACTACTCTCTTGTACTTATGTTCAAAAAATGAGATATCACAATATGACTTGATGTAACCTCTATTTATATTCTAAAAGACCTAAAGGACACGACTTATCAATAAACCCTTTCACAATGACTTATCAAGTCAACCTTCTCGAGGTTATGACCAGTACAATTACACTTAGGAATAACTTCCAAAATTACATAAAATCTCAACAAAAACAGCAAGTGTTTGTTGTTGGTTTGTTGATAGCTTTCCTAGCAGCAAGTTCCCTTGAGTTTCGAGCTAAGAGATTCCTGGCTACCTGTGCCAGAGAGACCCTGATAAACAAATGGCACATTCCTTGGGTTAATCTTGATAAACAGATGGCACATCCCTTGGATTATCCCTAATAAACGAATGGTACATTCCTTGGGTTGGACAGGTCAAGAGGACGAGAGTTGGTGGAAAATCGAGATAGTTGTAAGAGAATATCAGTTGAGTTGAGATTTTTATGAGCTATGAGTGTATTTTGAGAGACCACCCTCTTTTGTGGATTGCTAGCCTCAACTCGGGGTGACTAGCTGTTGATATTTGGAACAGTCAGTCTATGGTTGGGTGGAACGTCCGTCCCAAGCAGCTGGTTGCACAACTGTTGTGAAAAGATAAGTGTTTTATCTTGTTGTTGAGTTAAATTATGTGTCTAATTGTTGTGCATGAACTCTATGTAAATGATAGTGATTTATATGTTGTTGTAATGAGTTGTTTAGCTGCATTTCATGTTGATTATTGGCATGTTGTAAATGCACCTATTTTATGGTTGTAGACAGTAGCTAAATCTGTTTTAATTCGTAGTTGTAAGCTACAGAAAATCAGCTAATGGTAAATGAAATAATTTAGTTATCAGAAATTTTATTTTTATGTATATTCTGCACTGTAATGTCCCTCGGTTGGGTTGGAGGATGTTACAATTAAAAATGGAGGCATAATGACAAGCCACATACCTATCATGCTTCTTGAAAGTAGAGAATAACCTACTACCTACAGTAGAATGAAGAAGCAAGAATAGAAAAGAGTAGGAGAAGAGAACATTCAACATAGATAAGATAAGATAAGATAATTTTATTAATGTCCAACAAATGACCACAAAAGTAGGTAAATAGGACTATTGAGTACAATGATGTCACTACAAAGTGGGAGCACCAAAACGACTCTTATAAAAAACAAGATGCAAAACATAGAAATATACAATTTTACAAGACAAAAAAAAAACAAACAAGAATGGACTTCAAGCCTACCACTTCAGCTCTCCAATGGTGGTTAAGTGTAGCTATGGCATCCTTCAATCTCCATTCCAAGCTCTCACAAATATATTCCTCAAAAACTAGCAAGAAGCCCACTCAAAACCCTAGTAGAGAAGAGTGAAATGAATGGAGTAATAGAATGAGTGCAAATGGCATGAAAGAGTGTTTTAATCCATCAAAAAACCCTAGGCACGAGTTATTTCCCCCCACAAGCAAAAAAAAAAAACTATTTGCTAGGATTCCAAAGCATTTCATTTCCATTAGAAGCGCTCAAGGAGTGCCCAGGAAGCACTGCCCTCAGATCACTTCCCACAAGGGCAAGTAACACTCCAAAACCCCTGAGAGAACTTTCCCTAAAAACACTCCTAGGAAAGAGCACTTGAAAGCACACTTCCAAGGATGCTTCAAGGGTGCTCCCTCTTGAAGCGTGCTTCAGGAGCGAAGCAAGGTGGGGGCACTCCCACATAGCATAGCTCATCACCCATGACTCTTAGAATTGTATTGCTCTTCACATTTGTAATCACAAATCTTTAAGAAACTCCTAGACACCTCTAAGTAACTTCTTGAAGTAACTAACATCTATAAGTAACTTATACATCTTATCTAATCCACATTCATACTTTGTCTCGTTGTAGACACACACACACACACATTTAATACCTAACACCTTACACCTAATATGTAACAAAGTACAAGGATTGGATAGTTGCAAAAGGTCATTCTTAGGAAAAAGGCATCAACTATGAGGAAAACCAATTGCAAAAATAATGCCAATCAAACTATTATTGGCATTTACAACATGTTATAGCATGTGACTTAGAAGTCAAGCAAATATGTATGAAGACAATAGTTTTACTTGTAAACTTGGAGTGTATTACCCCACTCAAACTCCTTATTTTGATATTGGACATTGTACATATGATATGTAATTATGTGATGTAGCTGTGTGATTCTGCCTTGGTGTCGATTTAAAGGTTCCATTACCATGTAAATGTTGTAAATATGTGGTAATTCCAATGTAACTATCTGAAATTCTAAGCGAGGGCCCAAGGCCAAGACCCCACAAGTTTTCCTAAGCAAGGCTTAAAGGCTTAAAGACAATGGTGTAAATATACGTTTCTAGCATTATTAAATGAAGAAAAGACACTAAATGGCCAAGGGGAACAAAAGGAGGGGCTATGAGCTTACACAAGGAAAAGTGTGGGTAAGAGAACATGTGAAGGGGTTATAAGCTTCCTAGTGAGCCAATATAACCTCATGAGCATTAGTTTATCCCTAGAAAATACATTTTAAGAGGTGATATTGTGAATTAAGCTATAGAGCTGCCACCTAAGTCTTCTTTCCATGCAAATGTGAATATTTCCTTTTTGAACATCATTATCATTAGCCTCATTAGCTCCTCCCCTGGTGAATCCCTCTCCCTTATGCATAAGCATTCCTCCAAGCCCATGGGAACCTATGCAATTGTTGTGACAAGTTCCATGGATTGAACCCATGGGGGATGTAGGAGGTAGCGGCATAGTTTTGGGTCCATATTCTATTGTTGTATTTTCTTTGCTTTTGAGGACGAAAGGCAACAAAGTGAAGAAACAAGCAAACGAATAGGTCTTCACAAAGTCTCATTCTAGTGAGTAATTTAGTGGGATATTGACCTTTATTTAGTGAGTAGGATCGCAAAGTAATGCTTAAATAGTGAGCAACCTATCAAGTGCCCAAGTAATTGTGAGATCATAAGAAGATAGTAGATCTATGATGATCTCTTCAACAATCCAATCATCAAACAACTTGATTTATAAAACACTTAATATAGATCACAAGAGAGATGTTCACATACCATATCTTTGTCCAAGGGAGACCAACAATAAGCAATAACAATCAACCACACAAATAGAGCAAAAATACAAGTAGAGTGAATTCTTTGGAACTGCCCTTAGGAAAAGAATGCATGAATTCACTTATACAAAATGATTGCAAATGAGAAGTGTAACCATGTATTTATACACATTCTTTAGAGGTAGAGCACTAGCCCCAAGATGGTGACTAGGCTAACCTAGTCAAATATAGAAAATACAATAAATGGTTTGGTTAGATACCCATGTGTAAATTCCATAAAGCTATTTAATCAATGCAATGGATCGATGCATGGATACCAACTACTTCATGAGGATCACCTAGACATGTGATCAGCTTGCAGCTATTGGGGAGAAAGTGGATGAGGCGGAACTTGTAAATGTCGCATTGAATGGTTTCACCAAGCCGTGGGAACCATTTGTCAAGGGAGTCTGCGCTTAGGAGAATCTTCCCAATTGGGAGAGGCTTTGGGATGATTGCATCCAAGAAGAGGCTCGAGAGGAGTCTAAAGCCACAACAAGCAAGGAGATGGAGAGGAGAACCTAGCCCTAGTCAATCAAACCAAGAAGGGAAAGGGAAAGGGTTCCAAGGGTAATAGTGAGGGGGCAACCTCACAGTCGAGAAAGAAGGACTTGAGTAAGATTAAGTGTTTTGCGTGCCACAAGATTTGTCATTATGCATCTCAGTATCCAAAGAAGGGGCAAGGGAATTCGCAGTATGTAGCAGCATCAGTGGAAACTCAAGTGGATGAGTTTGTTGCGAAGTTTGAGATGGAATTCACACTAGTTTCTTGCCTTTCTACTAGCAAAGTCACCAAGAGTGCATGGTACTAGGACAATGGTGCATCACGTCATATGACAAAATCACAAGAGCTACTCAGTAGTCTAGCGGAGAAGAACTCGGGGATCCATGTGGAGCTTGGTGATGATGCCAAGTATGCAGTGAAGGGAGAGGGAACAATTTTGTTATTGCTTGAATCAGGAGGTTCGTTTGAGGCCCAAGATGTGTTATATGTACCAAGACTGAAGAAGAATTTGCTCTCAGTCTCGATTATGGAGGACAGGGGATTTGTCATCATGTTCAACAAAGGGCAAGTACTCATACATCCAGAGAGGGCTAGCCCTGACAAAGCAGTGAGCATTGAGGCTAGAGAGGGAAATTTATAAAGGTTGAAGGGCAAGCTGCAAGCCTATTCAGGCCTTGATACATGACAAGGACAACCTGTGTGAGTTATGGAACGGGAGGATGGTACACCTACATTACAAGGCGTTGTCGATTCTGAGAGAGATTGTCACTGATCTTCCAGATTTCAGTGTTGAGCAGTAGGGCGTGTGGAGAGGATGTGCACTTGGCAAGAATGCCAAGGTTGCTTTTCCAAGCAGGAAGAGTAGATCCAAGGGGATCTTGGATCTTATACATTCAGATGTGAGTGGACCGATGTCAATAGAATCAGTGCAAGTAGCACTATATTATGTGACGTCCATTAATGACTTTTCCAGGAAAACCTGGATCTTCTTTATGAAGACCAAGGATGAGGTCTTAAGTCGGTTCCGGGAGTTCAAGGCCCAAGTGGAGAACCAGACAGGGAAGAAGATCAAGGTCTTGAGGTCTGATAATGAGGGAGAGTGCACCTCCAGTGACCGATGTCAATAGAATCAGATGTCAATACATTCAGATGTGAGTGGACCGATGTCAATAGAATCAGTGCAAGTAGCACTATATTGTGTGACGTCCATTAATGACTTTTCCAGGAAAACCTGGATCTTCTTTATGAAGACCAAGGATGAGGTCTTAAGTCGGTTCCGGGAGTTCAAGGCCCAAGTGGAGAACCAGACAGGGAAGAAGATCAAGGTCTTGAGGTCTGATAATGGGGGAGAGTGCACCTCCAGTGACTTCAATGATTTTTGCAAGGAGGYAGGGATCAAGAGGGAGTTGACAGTCTTGTACAACCCTCAGCAGAATGGAGTTGTGAAGAGAAAGAACCAATCCATCATCGGTTCTACTAGGGCTATGACACATGATTAGGATCTACCTATGTTTCTTTGGGTAGAGGCATGTAACACGACAGTATATGTGCAAATCATGCGTCCTCGCAAGATATTGGGGGACAAGACTCTTGAGGAAGCATTCAGAGGAGTGAAGCCAGAGATAGGACATTTGAGGATCTTTGGTTGTCCATTATACATCCATGTGCCTATGGAGAAGAGGACGAAGTTGGAGCCTTCAGGACAGAAGGGCATATTTGTGGGGTATAATGAGACCTCAAAGGTTTACAGGATCTTAGTACCAGCGCAAAGGAAGATAGTTGTGAGTAGAGATGTTAAGTTCAAGTACAACTTGGCATCTAGGAAGTCTCGTGAGTTACCACCAATGGCAGAGGAGGAGGAGGAGGCTCCGAAGGGAGAACAACGTTCACAGGCTTCCAATTCAAGGAGTCAACCTTCAGGTGGGGAGGAGGAGTTAGCCCCTTCCAACTATGTCAGGAGACGCAGGTGGTTTGAGGCTTGAGAAAACATTGAAGGATGCTCAGGAGAATGTTGAGGCTCCTAGGAGCACTATCAGGGAGAGCAGGCCTCCAAAGAAGTATCCAAACTTCATGGCACTAATGAGTAATATCATCGAAGAAGCAACAAACCATCAGGTGTATCAGGATGCTATGGTACAAAATGATGTGTGGGACACTTTGTCAGGATTGGAGGGACAGTCAGTTCCAGGTGGCAGAAGTACCTTCCACGCTAAAAGAGGGAGTGTTGATGTTTGTAACATCGAACAGGTACTTCCGCACATGTCTAAGTGTCTAGATGTATGGAAGTCGTCCAAAGCCTTCAACCTTACTAATTTACTTTAATTAAAGGAATTATTAAGTTAAAGTGCCTTTATAATTAATGTGAATTTAATTTAATGAAATGCTAAAGTTATTAGCATTAGTGAATTAAATGAATAATAGCCATTGATCTCAAGTGAGGTGAGATTTAATCTCAATCGTTAATCAGTTTGGAGATTAGGGTTATGTTTGATTCAGTCATAACTCAAGATTATAAAAGCAAGGCTAAGTGAAGAGGAGAGACACACAAGAGACAGATCTATTGGAGTCAATGACTCATAGAGATAGCAAAGAAGGACTTTTGCTCAAGGAGATCTCAGCAAGGGTGAAGAAGGACTTTCATCTAGAGACCAGCTCAATCCAAAGGAGAAGGAAGCAGCAATAGACAGATCTAGTAATAAGGAAAGATTTGGGCAATAGAGCAGTAGCAGATACAGTCGCAGATCGATCCGTACAGAGTCGGAGCAGCGTCATACGCAGCAGACAGGAGCCCAGGGCACTTACATATGTTCCGCACAGGTGTAGCAGGGCGCGTACATACGAACCGGACCAATTGTCGAGGACACGTACATACACGCAGTGCAGAAGGTACAACGCATACATATGTGTTGTACAGGCAGTTGAGGGTGCGTACAAATCGTACAGGATGCTAGTTGCAGGATCGTAGAACAACGATAGAGTTGTTGGGTTGCAGGTGTTTGTTGTATTTTTTTGTTTCTATTCTCAATGGGAAGTTTTCCCAATTTGGGAGCCCTTGTAATCTTGGAGTTATTATTTAATGAAAAGTTGATTTGAAGGGAAAAATTTATGTGTGTTGTGTGAAGTTTGGTTTCCAGTTTTTCTTCTGTTGTTTTATTTCCAGCCAATATATTTTATTTAGTGTCCTGTAATTTATTTATTAGCAAGGAAAAACACAAGGTACTAAAGTATCTAGGTGTTGGGCATTAGAAAAATTAACAAATGTGCCTAGCGAGACAGTTCACCCGAGTTCCTCAAGGTGAGTTGATGTTGGAGAAGATTACAAATAATGTCTTCCAAAGTAGGGGAAGCCGATTATGAAACAAAAAGAAAAATGTTATAAAAAATGATAACAAAATTTTTGAATGAAGTAACACAGTTATTAAGAACACTAATATAGTCAACGTCTATTTTACCTATACCATCAATTGTAAGAATGAATGTTTTTCAGTTCTTGAACCTAGAAATGTACTCCTTAACAGTAGAAAATCCTCCATTTTGTGGTTGGAGAGTTGTGTTTCAAGTCTATTGACTTGAGTGGTGTCCACTGCCCTATATAGGGTGTGGAAGGGATCCCAACTCTTCTTTACACTTTTGTTGCATGTTGTGTGATGGACAAGATCAAGTTCCATGTACAAACTGATTAATACAAGAGATTCATCCTTCTTCAAACATATGAGATCATAGTTGTCATCTATTGCAGTCGGAAGTGGCTTCTCCAAAAACATCCATAAACCTTTACTGCGAAGCAGATTTATCATCCAAATAGCTCATGAATAAGAGTTAGCCCTATTGAGGCAGGGAAAAGAATGGGAAAAAACCATTTCCATCGGTGGATGTCACAATACAGTGCATATCTACAACAACTTGTGGCTGAAAAGGAGAAAAAGAAGTGAGATTCCCTTAAGGAGGGCTCAAAACTATAGCAATTTCCTTAAATTTGCCAAAAAAACCAAGAAAACTTGTCAAGTAGGGGTGCACTAGTGATGATAAGGGTATAGAAACCTTAAGGACTGTTTGTCAAAAAAAGTGAGCTAAAAACCGTAATTTTAGGTCTGAAAACAGCTTTAAAGAGTGTTGGATAGAGGAAGAAAAATCCACACTAGCTTTGATACCATGTTAGAAATCGTGAGGTAGAGGATCTGCAATGAATTCTCCAACAAACCCTAATCCAATAAGGTAAACGATGTTGAAATATAACAACGCCTTGATGATAAACACAAGATAGATGTATCACATACCATAAACACAAAAGACTTCTAGAGTGTGTGCAATAGATAGGATTCCCTTGGGCTTACAAACAATTCACTTGAATGAGGTGATTGGTGTGTATGTATACCAATCACTTAGGGTTTAGGATGTTATCTCTCAAAGGGAGACTAGGTCAGCCATAGGATAAAATATATTGAAGTGTAATAATGGGTATTAACAACCCACAACTAGCCTCAGGTTGGCCCATTAAGGGCCTCAACTACCCACAAGTCAGCGCATTAAGCACCTTGTTACCCTCTCAGGGGTAGCCACCTTTGGATACCCTTACAACGGTATCATGTACCTACCTGCATGAGATTTCAATCATCTCAGATCAGTTCCAGACTCAATCCTTTCCATTCTCCAATTTGCGACATGATGTCAGAAGACAAAAGATGAACCATGATGTGCTTACTTCAAATGCTCAGATAGTCCTTGGTGATCCAGTCACTCCATCGATGCTCCATGTGTAATATTTGTTTAGCCATGATGATATAACCCCTTGGCATGTCATGAAGTTGTGGTTACCTTATGACGGTTGACTAGGATGTCATAGCATATAGACTTTTCTCACTTGCGTCATGTTACCATGGGAAACATGTTCTTGGTTTGAAGTATGCCCCTCTTCTAAGATGACTCATAATACTAGGTTATTTAGACAAGGTAGTGCAATCCATATCCTAATCACATTAAGCATTTTCCATTTCCCCAGTGTCACACGTTTCCATCCACATTTAAAAAAACAACATCTTGTCATGTATGGTTGCTCAAAGGTCAAAAGGAAAGGTCAAAATCAAGAAAGCCTTAGATCAAATAAAGCCATGAAGGCTAAAGAGGTGAAGAGCAAAGTCTAATAAAGTATAAACTACTTCACTATGGTCCCCCCCTTTAAGAGTCTTAAAAGAAAAATGTCTATCTAAAGCAAAAAGGACTTAGAAAAAATAATGAAAATAAAAGAAAGGGAAAGTGTGTGCACACTGAAGTAGTAAAGACTCCCTCTAGAAGGCTAATATGAAAAAATTGCCTAGCTAAAATAAAGCTAGAAGATATAAAAAGAGCTAAAAAAAATGACCTATGCATGTCTACAACTTTGAGAGTCATCACATGAGCATTCCCCTTTTCCCTTTCATCACTAATTTCACTAATAGCCTATCCTCCACCTAAACAACTTAGAAAATATGGATTTTCCTTAGGAGTGGGCTTATTTATAACTATCAACAATGTTTCCCTAGGTAAAACATAGGCAAGTGTCTAAATTAAATTAAAATGTTATATGTTTACTAGGAAATTGTCACTTGGTGGTATGAGTTAATGATTTTCTAAGGGGTTAGACCCATCAGCCTATGTAAATATTGCACATTGGAGTGTTATTGGTCACATGGAGCACCCCCTTTCTATTTGAGCACATGCTTAATATCTCAACTTAAGTGGAAGGGCGAATTTCACCTTGGCACGTGATTTATTTCATTAATGAAGCAAGGTGTTGAGCTTATTTGACCACTTTGACCCTTTCCTAAAGGGGGTGTATCATGAAAAACATTATTTTATGGTGATTAACCTTGTCAAGGAAGAGAAAAGCACTATTTTATTATGATTTGACCGCATCATGGGAGAGAATCGTTAGCATCATGGGAGAGAATCGTTATTTATTGTAAAGAGCACATTTATATATTATTTGGCTTCTTCTTACCCATGGTTTTTGTAAGTGGTTTAGGGCTTCCTCTTCACCTATAAAAGGGGAAGGCCTCTCATTTTGTAAAGGTTGTAAAGGGGATTGGATTAGAGAATAAAGAAAATTTCTGCCAAAGTATTGTGGTGTAAATTTTCTCCTTTGGTGAATAATTTCCTATGTTTTAGTAAAGGTAAGAGAATTGTTATGAGTAAGGGTTGCTTATCTTGTTCCTCGTTTATATCTTTTTACTTAAATTTCATATTTTAAAGGTTGATGTATGAACTTGACGTTTACATGTGAAATTTAATCGGAAATCTCTAACAATTTGTTTGGTTTGATTCAGTAATGGTCTTCCCCTCCTTAGGAACTTTTCAATATACCCGTCGTAGCTTGGATCATCCTCATGCTCACCAACTGGTGTGAGGGTCTCCAATACATTTTTTTAAAGTAAGGATTTCACCAAATCTAGAGAGACCCCATAGCCCAATGAAGAAGGAAATTTCACAACTTTTCTGATCAATCCGTCCTTTTAAAAAAATTCCCGTCAATTTTTTTTATATTTTATGAGCTTCATTGTAAGATCTTTCCCCTGAAATTTTTATGTTGGGCGATGTTAAGATTATTTTAACCAGCTAACTAGGGTTTGAAAACTATTGACTTATTTTCTTGCAAAACCCTAGAATCTTTTATTTTGTGATTGCAGGTCCGATCCTTTGTATCATCGAGCCAATCTTCTGAGATATTCTGTTTGCTGTCAAATTCGCAGGGGTTCGAAAAAAAAAACTCCATATCCGAATCATTCCGCCACATTCGAAGAGTATTTCTGTGAATCGCCCCCATCAGATCTCGAATCCTGTGGTTGCCATTCGACTGCAGAGTTCGGGTTCATATTTTGTGACAGCGATCTAGTGTTTTCTTGCCCTAATCGATTCATACCTTGGTTTCATCAAGCGATTAGGCAAATCTCTTCGCTAAATTACTTTATACCTTATGTCAAATCATTGTCCGACTACAGGATAGAGGTATACTATGATCGATCACCTTCAGAGTTTTCCAAGTCTCATACGTTCTGGACAGCTTTTGTCACCCGCGGCTCAAACCTCGAAAACTTTACTCAATAAGTCCACCAATATGCTATCCGATGTCATTTCTTTTATGGGGTTTTAAAGCAGGGGTACCCAGCGACTGTTCAATAAACCTTCGATATGATGCCCTCGCCCAGACAAAATAACGACTTGCACGGAGTTATGCCGTTTGCTCTGTTCATGGTGTCCACGCATCCCTTCCTTTCATATGTCGGGTTTAATATTAATAACCACCAGCTGTCCACGCATCCCTACCTTTCATATGTCGGGTTTAATATTAATAACCACCAGCTGTAAACATAAAAACCTTGGTCCGATTCCCTCGCTCAAAAGTACAAATCAGTGCTAATTGAAAATGTAAGGGATATGGTCTTGAAGTATTTCTTTGTTTGATTGTCGACATTCACGCATTTCCTTTATTTGTCGGACTTAAGCTTAAGAATTGGCGGCTGCAGTGACATTGCATGCTCACTCTTTGAAAGGTAAAAGGTAATTTGGGTATATAATTTAATGAGTTCCACATTAACATTATATTTTGTACTTTGTTAATAAAGTATGATTTAAAATGTGTATGATAAACCAACTTTTACCTTAACAACTTTATAGTTTACTTG
The DNA here is from genome assembly GCA_009831015.1 of Picea engelmannii. Taxonomy (NCBI): domain Eukaryota; kingdom Viridiplantae; phylum Streptophyta; class Pinopsida; order Pinales; family Pinaceae; genus Picea; species Picea engelmannii. The sequence goes on along the minus strand of ML783090.1, from coordinate 349,451 downwards.
GTGCAAACAATTAATGATTGCAAGTGGTGAGTTGAATATAGTTATGCATTGGATCTCGAGCTTTGAAAATTTTGTTGATGCATAAACATGGGGAATATAGTGATTTGAATACTTGTTTTAAATGTGAGCAAGACCCTTAGCAGTATAGGCTAGAGACATGCACCCGACATCTATAAATAACCATTGGGAGTTGTCGTTGAGCATTTAAAATTGTGGTTTTGAAGCAAATACATGCAGGGATACTTGAGAGTTCAGAGGGCTCCCTTGAGATTATGTCTCACCTTGTTGGAAGTCCTTGTAACACCTTTGGGTACCAATGTTATCAAAACCAAACACCGAACCAGACCGGTCGACCCCAAAAATTTGAAACTAGACTGGAACGGAAAAAAATTGGACCAAAAAGCCGATCGACCAAAAACTACATGAAATATTCAAAACTTGAAAAAAAACATATATATTCATGTGCATCAATACGAATCCAAACCATTTATACACAAATGTGCAAATATTCTCATTTATATAGCGAGTAGGAGTGCATATAACCAAAATAGCACCGAGTGCAATACGTATCTGAAGTTCTGAACAAAAATACATCAATAAAGAGGCTCTAAATGCACTCTAGAGTCCAAAAATAAACATAGTACATTGTTTGATACTAGAATCTAGATACTATTGTACTAATCATTAGAATCCTCGTCCTCCTCATTCTCAACATGAATAGACTAGGACCCTACATAGAGATTATGGATTCTGCTTGATTCCCCTAGCCCTGAAGGTATATGTACCTCTGGTTATGGAAGTGGATCCAAGTCTAAGCCTCCTCAACCACAATTTAATTTTTTTGCCAAAAAATATTTGAAACCCGCATTCTCTAGTGCATCGTACGTGTTCTGTACGAAACCGGTCGATATCGGTACAAAACTACGGAATCGGCCAAAAACAGTTTAGTGTGGCCGGTCTGACCGTTTTGGGGCTGGAGACCGATTCGACCGATCGATTTTTCTCGACCGAATCGATTCTAATAACACTAGTGGGTACCCACTCGAGTAGTATTGCACTAGACAACACATGACCCTGAAGTTTCACTTCCACGTACCATCGTGTATATCGGAAGTCCCCTAGGCATCTCGAGACCAACTATTCGACCATTGCACTGTTACAATGCACCAAACACAACATTCGAGAAGATTACCCTCTTGTACTGTGAGCGTCCTAGCCTATAGGTATATTTGAGGGTTGTAGCACAAGGCACACCCTTTGACTAGAAACCTTTTTCTTCTTTTTTGGGTCTTGCCTAAGACATCTTTGTTTACATGAACTTGAATAACCATGGAAAAATAACCTTTAATGAATGAACTTTTGATGCATAAGAGACACTTCATTGTTTGGCATTTAGGTTGTTGATTAATGATACACTGGAAATGAATATCAGTCAGTATTGTCTTCTCTTGTTTTCATTGAATCAAGCCTCTAGAGAATTTAAGACCAAGTCAACGCTAGTCCTTGTCCTCACCTTCCTTATTTACAATGATAGGACCCAGTGTGACTGCATAGGATCCCCTCCTTAGGTTAATGACCCTATCCTAGAAATGCAAAGGCAGGGTTGTTGAGGTGACAGTGGGTGGCCTGCCTGTCTATGTCCTTAGGCTTTCCCCTTGGAGAGGTTGGACTTTTCCTCTAGGGAGAATCTAAGAAATAGCACACCTCAACTACCCAAACACTAGAACGTGGCCACAAGTGAACACGCACACTCACAAACTAGCAAAATTAGCCTCCTACACTAGTAGCAAAATTCGCCTCCTTCACAAACTGCCAAACGACTCACAACAAATAAAATTGCCCCTCACAATCACATATAACAACAAATAAGAGAATGTCATTATGACAGATGAGTGAAATGAAAGGGGGGGTTTATTTAACACATTTAAGGTTTTAGGCTTTTCTTCTCAATGGTTTTCTCCCTCCAAAACACTACATAGGGTCAACAAAAAAGCTGCAAACGCGAACTCGAGAGTTTGAAGCGAGTTCTAGGTTAGACTTGCATGTATGGTGAGTTTGAGCCAAGTACTCGTTTCAGATGAGACTCGACCAGACTAAACAAACTCGATGAGCCTGCCACAAGTCAAATAACACTATTGAGGCGTACAACTCCATTCTAAAGAATGATGTCTAGGAGATTCTTCCAAGACCAGTGAGGAAATCTATGATAGACTACAAGTGGTTGTTCAAGATCAAGAATGCGACTAATGGGAGCATGTAGAAGTACAAGGCCAAATTCGTAGCAGGAGGATTCTCCCAAAAAGAGGCAATTGACTATGATGAGATTTTTTCTCCAATTGCAAGATTTACTTCTATGAGAGTCATTATGTCTGTTGCATCAATTTTTGGTTGACCTTTATACCATATGGATGTATTGTTTTTTTGAATGTTGTGATTGAGGAGGAAGTGTACATTAATGAACCGATGGGTTTTGAGGTGCATGGGTGAGATACCCATGTGTGCGAGTTGAAGAAGACCCTCTATGGGTTGAAGCAAGCACCATAAGCATGGTACTCAAGGATTGATGAGTAGTTACTGAGTTTGAGCTGCACCAAGACTGCTGCAAATCCTAACCTTTATTATTTCTATGATGAATCTAATCTGCTTGTCTTGGTCATGTATGTTGATGACTTGATTCTTGTAGGTAGTTCTAAGAAGCTCACTGGGTGCTGCAAAATGTTGTTGGCCAACAAATATGATATGAAGGACATCTGCCTTATGCATTACTTTATGGATCTAGATGTGCGGCAAGTTACAAGGTGAAGTCTTCCTTAAGGCAAGTACACATTGGAGATTTTGAAGAGATTTCAAATGCTTGATTGCAAACCCTTGGCTACTCCTATGGTGCCAAATCTGAAATTATATGCAGATTTAGATTATGACTTGGTAGTTCCTTCTTTGTATAGGTAGTTGATTGGTTCCCTAATATATGTTGTGAATACCAAGCCTAATATATATTTTGCAGTGAAAAGTTTGACCCAATTCATAGTTGAGCTTCAACAAATTTATTGGAAAGTTAGCAAGTATGTGCTCATTTGAAGGGCACAATTCATTACAACATGAGGTATGTGGGAGGTGGTGAGTTGTTGCTACATGGTTTTGTTGATTCCCGATTGGACACGAGAAGGAAGTACTAGGAAGAGTACTTCGGGATTTCATTTTAGATTGGGCACGGGTATATTTCTTGGTTTAACAAGAGATAGGCAGCAATTCCACTCAATGCAATAGAGGAACAATACATGGAAACTTCTACCAATTGTTGTGAGGCCATATGGCTTTGCAAGTTGATAGCAAAGTTGGTCGATGAGATGTTGGAGCCAATTGTTGTTTATGATGACAATCAGAGTTGCATTAGACTCTTTGAGAATCTATTATTTCATGATCGTTTATGATGACAATCAGAGTTGCATTAGACTCTTTGAGAATCTATTATTTCATGATCGCTCAAAGCAGATCAATGTTCGATACCATTTCCTCAGATAGAGTTTAGAAGGGATCAGTGGTTCTTGATTATGTTCCTTCAAATTTGCAGGTAGCAGACATTTTGACCAAGCCCCTGGCTAAGGGGAAGTTTGAGGTGTTGAGGGAGAAACTTGGTTTGGTGGAGAACACCTTCCATGCAAAGAGGGAATGTTAGATTTTACCTATTGCTCAATAGTCATTCTCCTTCAATAGCAATGCATTTCAACAGATCCATTATGGCTTGTGCAAAGGCAAGATGCATTTTGGTAGAGAGAGCATTAGAGAGACGAGATGTTGTTTGGTAGAGGACACATTAGAGAGCCTTTATTGGAGGCATAGTAGTTTAGTAGGTATCCAGTGGTTGAGGCGCATGAATGTAGCATGCATGCATGTGCTATCTTTAGTTAGGAAGGCATAGTTACCCATGTAGGAGAGTGGATGCATGAGTTTGTCTATTTTGGGAAGGGCACAGATCCCTAAGTGAATTGGCACATGAGTTCATGCACTCGGTCTACTCCAGTGGGTGTTCTATTCGAGGCAGCCATACATGAGGGTGCTTTCTCCTAGGTGCATTAGGGTTAGAGTTTAGCTGCTCATGTGAGGTGCACCACCGGTATGTCGACATTCATTATAACCCTAATCCTTTCTTATTCTATAAAAGAAGGCAGGGCACTTCATTGTGATGGCTAGACATTAGAAGTTTTGAGGTAGTTGCATTGTAATTATTTATTTTCAGTTAATAGAGAATGATGTGGTTGAGTGTTGTAGGTTAAGCATGTTGTTCCATTTTCATCCTAGAAGAAGAAATCACCGTTTAAACGGCAAAAATCGGCAAAATCGCGAGTTTTTCAGCCCGACAATTTTTACTTTTGAAAAACGCGCGATTTTTTAGACAGAGAAAAGGGAAAAAAACGCCTGGGACGCACGGGCCGCGGGATAAAGAGTCCGATTTGGTTTTTTTTTGGTCATTTGGTTTTTTTTTTGTGTGGAGCAGCAAGGGAAGAAGTTTGTGGAGGCCATCAAGCGTTTTTGAGGTGTGCAAAGGCAAGGTAGTGGATTCATCCACAAACTTTGAAGATTTTTGTGGAGGAGCAAGGCTCAAACTTCAACCGGTTGGATCTTTGAAATTTTCATCCACAACCTCCAAGCACAGGTATGTATGCCCTTCCCAATTTGTATGTTAATTGTTTCCATACACTTGCATGTTTTCTTGCTTCTTTGTTTGCTTAGATTTAGTTTTTTTTTTTTTATCATCTTGCCAATAATTTATAGAACAAACAAAATGTAAGGGTTTTTTTGGAAAATTTCATTGGGGTATGTAGCTTGGTTTTTTAATTTTTTAGCCACCTTGTTGATGCCATTTTTCATGGCTAACATTCTTCTTTGGATGGCTGATTTTTTAAATTAATATGCTGCAATTTTTTTTTCAAGTGGGGTTTAATGTATTTTTTTGTGTTTTTTTGCCCTAGGTCCATTTGCATAGCACTTAGCAAACATGCCTAGAGCCTTGGATCCAATGWGGGAGTATGGTGAGCCTRAAGAAGGAWCAAACYGRCAATCTTTAACATGCAAATTATGTAAGACACGTATTAAAGGAGGAGTATACAGGTTGAAATACCATTTGGCCAAAATTCTGGGGTTTGATGTTGGGCTTTGTAGCAACGTGACCCCAGAGATTATGAGAGCTGCCCATGATGCAATTAATGTAAAGGACAAAAAGAAGGAAGAGTCGGCTACAAAAAAATGTTGAACTTGCAGCTTATAAGATGTATCAAAGTTCACCAGGGATATCTTCCCATGCCACTGAGGGTAGTGGGAGGGGCTCCACAACAGCAGATTCACCTGTTGGGAAGATCCCATCTTACTTTGTTCCAAGAACTGGATCTGGAGCACAACCATCAATTAAATCAGTGGTTAAAAAAAGGGAGCAGCAAGAAGCAAGCAGGTTAATGGGGAGGTGTCTTTTCTGGAGTGACTTACCTCTCACCATCACCAGAAACAACCCATTTTGGCAGCCGATGTGTGATGCCATTGCAGTTGTTGGCCCGAGGTTTAAAGCCCCTTCATATGAGGAGTTGCAGGGGCCTATTCTTCAAGCAAAGAAAAAGGACATCAATGCCAGGTTGGGGGAGTTCAAGGAATCATGGGAAAGCTCTGAGTGCACAGTGATGTCTGATGGATGGACAGCTTCTCAATTTCTTGGTACATTGTCCTAAAGGTTCCATGTTCATAAAATCAGTTGATGCATCCACACATGTGAAAGATGCAGCATTATTATGTGAGTTGTTGCATGGGTTCATCGAGGAGATTGGTGCACATCATGTGGTGCAAATCGTGACAGATAATGCAGCTAATTATGTGGCTGCTAGTAGGATGTTTATGGAGAGGCATGGCACAGTGTTTTGGACTCCATGTGTTGCACACCGCATTGATTTGATGCTTGAGGATGTGGGGAAAATTCCCTTCGTCAAGGAGGTGATTGATCAGGCGAAGAGCATCCCTAAGTACATATATAACCATGCTTTTGTTCTCAACCTCATGAGGACATACACTAATGATAGGGAGTTGCGACGTCTGGCAGTCACACGTTTTGCGACACACTTCCTCACCCTCCAGTCTTTGCTTCAATGTCAATATGAGTTGAAGCAAATGTTTCTTTCTGGTGAGTGGCGTGATTGCAGATATAGCAGGCGAGAGGATGGTAGAGTCATTGCTAGATTGGTGTACACTGACTCCTTTTGGGAAGGAGTAGAAGAAGTTTGCTCCGTTGTTGAACCTTTGGTAAAGGTTTTGAGATTGGTTGATGGCGATTACGGGCTATTTGTATGAGGCCATGGATAAGGCCAAAGAATCTATCCGAGCTTATTATGAGGGAAAGGGTACCCCTGGGTTCAACAGACAGATGATGATATGGGATTTGATTGATAGTCGGTGGACTGGAATGCTCCATCGACCCA